>PVJI01007326.1:0-79101 GCA_004026765.1 Micronycteris hirsuta | reverse complement strand
ACAGAGGGAGACAGCCAGAGTGAGAAAGACCTGGAGCTAACGCAGCACCAGGATTTTTAAGAGCGGGTCAGAGAGGCCCCACAGCCAACCCCTACCCCCACCCCCACCCCACCCAGGCACTGCTCAGAGCTCTGGCTGCCCTCCTGTGCTGAACTGGTAACAGGAGGACTGTGGTATTCCCTGCAGCGGGACTTCCAGGGAGCAGGGCATTGGGGTACTAGAGTCTGGAATGGCTGGCAGAGGGGGGTGCTTCTCACGGTCCAGGTGGCTTTGGCGGATCCTGGCCGCGTCCTGTCCGTGGACAAACTGGTAGCAGCTGCGGCCTACCAGCTCCGAGGGCCCCAGGTCCATGTGGTCGCTGACTCTAAAGGCAGGGGCAACAGGGAGAGTGGGCGGAGGCTGTGGGGTGGGGAAAAGAGGCAGGGCTGGCTGTGGAATCACCTGGGGTTGCTCCTCTTACTCTGGAGTGCTCTGAGCCTCAGTTTCCCCCTCTACAAAATGGCTGCAATAGTGTCTCTCGCCGAGGGGTGAGTGCGAGCAGAGGGCACCCCTGGGTGTGGGTACTATCTCACCAGCTATTTCCTTTTCCTCACTGCGTGGTGCAGGAGAAAGAGCAGATGAGAGATGAGGGGCCGGAGAGGCCAGAGACCTGGGATCAGGGCGGGGCGGGGCGGAGCACCGCGCAAGGCGCCCCCGCGGGAGCGGGAGCCGGAGCACCGCTGTGCCATCCACCCTGAAGGCCCCGCCCAGTCCTCACGCCTTCCCTCCCTTCCCTTCCGCTGCTGTTCCGCCCCCGCGGCTCCCCAGCGCCCCGCAGCACCCCAGCACGCATGCCCAGCTCTCCTGTGCGCCCCTCCTCCCGCCTCAGCGTCACCCCCGCTACCTGCTCTCACAAGCCAGGATGGTGAGGCCCAGGCTGAGGCGGAAGACGATCGTGTGTCCGTGCAGTGGCAGCTCAGCCAGCGGGGCCGGGGGCAACGTGTGGCCAAGGGCCACAAGGCCCAGCGCACGTGCCCGAAGGCGACCAGTCACGTGTATGACCTGCAGGTGGTGGGTGAGCACGGTTGGAGGAGGGGCGGGGGAGCGGGGCAGGAGGACCTTAACCCACCAGCGCGCGGGCTCCCGCGGTCACCCACAGACACAGGGACACAGCTGGCGGGAATGCAGGAGCCCGCCCACAGCCTGCGAGGGGACGCGGGAGTCAGAGGCTGGGGCCAGAGAGCTCACACCCACCTTGTACCCGGAGGCTTTGACGTGCAGACCCCGCTTGGTGAGCGTGGATTTCATGCGGATGAAGAAGGAGCGTTCCTGGACCGCAGAGGAGGGGGCCACCTCGGCGGGGCTGGCCTCTGGGGCAGAGAGAGTGAAGGAAAGTTAGGGGCCCAGGAGGGGGAAGCACACACAGACGCCCCTCCCCCGCCGCCTGCAAAGCTCGCCAGACCAGGGTCGTGGCCACAGACACTCGGAGACCCACCGAATGGTCCTACAAGCTCAAAGACAAGGTGCCCTGATCTCCCCTCCCAGCAGCAGCCAGCTGGGTCTTTCTAAAGCTCATCTCTGACCCTGTCCTTTCCTGTCCTGAAGTTGCCATGGCTCCATAGGATCCAAAACTTGGGCAGGAGCCGCCTCCTACTGCCACCATCTCTACCGACAACCTCCAGGAAGTCCTCCCTGACCCCGGGGGCTGCGGCAGACACCCTCGGGGGTCTTCCACCACAGCCCTGCCCAGCTGGGGAAGGGTCAGACTCCCTCACTAGACTGTAAGCCCTGGGAGGGCGGGGTTGGGACTGCTGTCACTACTGTGTCCCCAGCCCTGCCCAGCACAGAGCTGGGCACAGAGCAGAGCCTCAGGATGCAGCAACAGATAAAACAAAATACAAGTCAGTCTGCAAAACTCCCATGGCGCAGTCATACACTCGCTCACACCCAGAGGACACTGTTCCTCACACTGAGGGACAGACATACCCACAGCCCCACTCGCGTCCCAAACGTCTCCCCAAACTTGTGATTGCTGCTGACAACTCAGATGGTTTTGGTGTAAAGCAAACCCCATATGCGAAAACCTTATTTATAGATAAGGTCATCTCACAGTCCCCTAAAGACCTCAGAGCTGAGAGGAACTTTCCGCGTAACCTCCAACACCCTCCCTCTTCAACACGGAGTGGAATTTTCCATTGGAGAGAGGGCTGAGGAGCACGGGTCCTAAGGACAGACGAGCCTGGGCTGCAGTCCAGCTCAACAGCCACCAGCCCTGTGACCTGGGACAATCAACTTAACCTGGCTGCTCTGTGCCTCAGTTTCCTCCTCTGTAAAGTGGAGAGAATGCGAGGCCCTGCTTTGTGGGGTTGTGGTTAGGAGTCATTGAAATCATGTACTTAGCATCACGGCACATGTAAATGCCCCATAAGTGTGCGCCGTCCTGATTTACCAGAGGCTGGTTCTGTCTGTCACCCACAGGCAGCCAGAGGGGTCTTTCTGTAGCTCAAAACTTGGGGATCCAGGCATTCTTAGGGAGCCAAGTCTTCCTGCCTCAATTTAGACTCTGATTCGCTTTACAAAAACTTGCTTTGTACAACTCTACGGAGAGTGGGGTTTGTATACACGCAACATAGTTGGATACACTGTACCGGGTGTCCCCCGATCAGGCCTCATTCTTTGGGGGCCCTTGGAATTACCGATCTCAGGGGTATCTGCAAGCGAGGAGGAAGATGATGAGGAGGAGGAAGGGATGGAGGGTGGAGTGGGGGGCCCGGGGGTCCGGGTCCTCAGCCCCAGTTGCTCCAGCACCTCTGAGTGGTCCCCAGGATGGATGTAGTCGAACACGCTGCTGCCCGTCAGCTCCACCTGCCGGCGAAGGAGGGGAATGCAGGGGCGGGTGAGGTGCGGGCGCAGCCTCTCTCCCACCCGGGTGGCCACAGGTTCATTCGCCTACACACAGGAGTGCTTCATGCCGGTCCTGTGCTTTATTAGAATTTTTTTTTTTTAAGGAGGAAGCAAACCTGGGCTCTTCCCGTGCCCTCCCACCTCAAAGCCAGTGATTAGGAACGATTTTCCGCCGTTGCCCTACTCTATTAAGAAGCTGTGCAGGGAGTTGGGATGGGGTGGGGTCAAAGCCTGGAGCCTACAGCAAACTCTGCCGGGAGAGGAATCACAGGCCGACCCAACAGCAAGGAAACTCCAGATACAAGCAGTACAATGGTTTTCAAACTCTTTAACGAGCGAGAATATTTCCATTAGACTTTCACGTTCAACTCACCTCCCCCACCCCAAATCTTGCAGCAGCAGCCCCCTTCTGGCACCATCTCCCCCAGTCCAGGCCCCCATGTTCTCCCTGCTGTGTTCCTGCCCCAGTATCCTCACTGGTCTTCAGACTTCCAGTCCCCGCTCAACTGGGGACCCCTCCATAAGCTTCTCATCCGACCGCGGCCCTCCCTGCCTCAGAAACCACCTATGGCTCCCACCGGCCCGGGGCTGGCGTCACCCCGCGGAACTCCTCCCCTTCATTAAACCCTTCCCACACCAGCTCCACGCCTTTCCTCCACTCTTTCTCCCTCCCTTTCTCTTGTCCATCTTCCCCTTCCTTCGGAGTCTTCCTCCGCCAGAAATCTCTGACAACCTACTGAAAACCTGCTCACAAAGGCCAAATACCAAAGCATTCAATTTTCTAAATGTCCCATTTGCCAAAATCTGTCTGAGAACATTGCACTGAATGGATTGGCAAGGCCTGGAGGCCTCAAGGAGCCAGGACTCCAGATAGAGGCAGGCGATAGGGGCTCTGTTTTATTTTTTATTTTTAAGATTTTATTTATTTATTTGTAGAGAGAGTGGCGAGAGGGAGAGAAACATCGATGTGTGAGAGAAATGTCAACTGGTTTCCTCTTGCACGGCCCCAGCTAGGGGGGCCTGGCCCGCAAACCAGACACGCGCCCTGACTGGGAATCGAACTGGCGACCTTCCCTTTTGTAGGTCAACGCTTAGGGCTTTCAGATGCCACAGAAAACCTTCCAAAGCTCGCGAATCCCAAGCCCTTCCTATACAAATTGTTGTAATCCTATACGAATTCTTAAGAAGAAACAAGTTTTGGTAAATATGGTGCCTTTGGCCACCGCTCACCGGCAAACCGATCTTTCTGCTACTTTGTTTCCTTCAAATTGACCTTGACGTTAATAACCCTCTTCCGCCTGTGAGGAGGAGCCATGTGGAATGCCATGTGGGGTTCCAAGGAATGCACTTTGGAAACCATGGATCCAGTCTGTTTTTCATGCTGGTTGGAGAGAGGAAGGGCATGCGTGGGCCGCCAGGGGGTATGGCGGTTGCCCAGCCCAGGGTCCTTACCTGTGAGAGGCCCAGATAAATGGAGACTGTCTCAGAGATGTAGAGGAACTTCCCCTCCTGGTTCAAGGCAAACACAAAGCCATCCAGAGACTAGAACGGGAGAGACAGGGAGGGGGCAGAGAAGAGCCTGGCTTCTGTCAGAGGTTCTAAAATCTTACCTCTGCCTGGAATGGATTTTTTATTGAGGGGAAGATGGGACTTCGGTGGCCCTGGGAAGAGGCAGGCAGGAAGGGGAGCCCCAGCATCGGCCTCCCAGTCCTGGTGCTCTGGGTGGGATGGATGCCGGAGAAAAGGGTGTTGTTCCCAAGAGGTGGCCACCAGGTGGCAGCAAGGAGCAGCAGGTAGGGAAGGGGCCTCACCTGCAAGATGTGTCCTCCCAGGTGCTGCTCGAAGACTTCGGAGACCAGTGCCACGGGGCCCCTGCGGCCTGGGGCTGCGGGCAGAGGGAGAGGTGAGGCCGGGGCCTGCGGCCTAGCGGGCCCTGGATTCTGGGAAGGACCCTAGGGAGCCAGGCTACACGTTTCCTCTCTTCCCCCAAGTCTTGTAGCCATCCTGGGGTGCTGAGGGGCCCCGGGCCCTGTGGGAGAAACCTGCCATGTGGGGAGGGGTGAGAGGGGCAGAAGTAGGCCAGACGGAGAGACGCCAGGGGATGCGGAAAGGGGTTCATTCGTTCGTTCGTTCATTCATTCACTCACTCATCCACCCATCCATTCATTCAGCAGACTCTCCCGGAGCACCCACTGTGGGGCCAGGCTCTGTGCTGGGTAGTGCTGGGAACAGTGAGGTGACCCAGACATCCTGGCCTTGCCATCCCGGGGCACCCAGACCAGGGACACCTAAAGAAGCAAAAAACTAGCAAACACAGAATTATCATTTGTGGCTGGTGCTATGAAGAATCAAAGAGCTTGTGTGAAACGAAGAGGGATAGGGTAAGGCCTGTTGAAGGGGGCAGGGGGTGGTTGAGCTCCGACCTGAAGGATGAGGAGGAGGCAGAGAGGAGAGACAAAGACACAGAGAGACAAACAGCTAGACAAAGAAACATACAGAGAGATATAAAGAAATAGAGGAAGAGATTAAAGACATTAGAACTCAACAAGAACCCAATTCAAAAAATGGGCAAAGGACCTGAATAGACATTTTTCCAAACAAGATATACAAATGCCTAATAAGCACATGAAAAGAGGCTTAAACTCATTAGTCATTAGCAAAATGTAAATCAAAACCACAGTGAGTACCCTGGCTAGTGTGGCTCAGTGGATTGAGCGCCGGCCTGCGAACCTGAAAGTTTGCTGGTTCGATTCCCAGTCAGGGCACATGCCTGGGTTCAGGCCAGGTCCCAGTTGGCTGTGTGCGAGAGGCAGCTGATGATGTATCTCTTGCACATCGATGCTTCTTTCCCTTTCTTTCTCCCTCCCTCCCCCTCTGTACAAATAAAGAAAATCTTTAAAAACAAAACAGTGAGAGACAACTTCACTCCCACCAGGATGGCTAGGAAAGAAACCCAGGGAAGAAGTGTGGAGAAACGGGACCCCCACACCCTCGCCCCGCGCACTGCTGGTGGGAATGTCAGTGGTGCAGCTGCCCTGGAAAATAGGATGGTGGGTCCTCTGAAGTCAAACACCGAATTACCGTCTGACCCAGCAATCCCACTTGTAGGCACACGCGTACGCCCCAAAGAATGGAAAACATGCTCTCTCAGTTACTTGTACGTAGATGTTCACAGCAGCATTATCCCTAACAGCCAACAGGTGGAAGCAACCCCAACGTCCATTCACTGATGAGTGGATGAGCCGAATGTGCTGCGCCCAGGAAACGGATATTAGTTAGCGATAAAAAGGAATGAAGCAGCGGCCTACACTACAGCTTCCGTGAACTTTGCGAACAGTGCGCTGAGTGACAGAAGCCAGACGTGAGAGGCCACAGGTCGTCTGGTTCCATTTAGATGAGATGTCCAGAATATACACCCCCATAGAGATGGAAAGCAGGTCGGTGGTTGCCAGGGGCTGGAGCTGGGGGTGGCTGCCGATGGGTACAGGGTTTGAGTGATGCTGAAAAAGTTTGGAACTAGACTAAAGTGAGGGTTGCTCGACATGGTGGATGTCCTAAAGGCCGCTCAACTGAACACTTTATTTATTTTTTAAATTTATTTATTTATTTTAAAGATTTTATGTATTTATTTTTAGAGAGAGGAGAAGGGAGGGAGAAAGAGCAATGTGTGGTTGTATCTCGCATGGCCCTCACTGGGGACCTGGCCCGCAACCCAGGCATGTGCCCCGACTGGGAATCGAACTGCGACCTTTTGGTTCCTGGCCCGCGCTCAATCCACTGAGCCGCACCAGCTAGGCTCAACCGAACACTTTAAAATGGTGAATTTTGCCCTGGCTGGCGTGGCTCAGTGGATTGAGCGCAGGCCTGTGAACCAGAGGGTCACCGGTTCGATTTCCAGTCAGGGCACATGCCTGGGTTGCAAGCAGGTTCCCCAGTTGGGGGCGTGTGAGAGGTAACCACACATTGCTGTTTCTCTCCCTCTCTCCCTCCCTTCCCCTCTCTATAGAAATAAATAAATAAAATCTTTTTAAAAAGGGTGAATTTCGTGTTATAAGTTTTACCTCAATAAAAAAGGTTTTTCAAGAGGTAGGGACCGAGACACACATAGACATAGGAATGGAGACAGAGGGACATAAAGATGGAGACACAGAGGAAACGAGGTGCCGGGACAGACGCGGAGAAAGTGGCGGGAAGACGGTGATGGCGAATGAGACAGAGACTCCCTGACCCAGCCCCAGGCCCCCAGCAGAGGGCTCCGGGCATCCGCATCGAGGTCACGGACCCTGTTCCCACCCAGGAACCTCTCCCTGATCCTGTCGAGAAGGATCCCTCAGGGCCCCGTGCCCAGCCGGGGGAGCTCCATGAAGGACTCCACAACCTCGAGTCCCCAAGCGCCCGGCTCTTCTAGCAGGGCCAGGTTCTGGTCGTGTCCAGTCCCAGGACTGCCCCTCTCTGGCTGTATGCCCTGGGACCAGCCTCTTCGCCTCTCTGTGCCTCAGTTTCCTCTGGCAAGTGGGTTTGCTAAGAGCGAACTCCCTCCCAGGCTGGTTGAGCATTCAGTCAGCGTAAGCAACTTCTAGAAAGGGCCTAGGGCGGGCGGCCTGGCCCACAGCAGGTGCGGGGAAACACGGAGCTAGAATGAGTATTAATAGTGAGATTACTATTGTTATTTCCAGGCCATCAAAACACCAGGCGGCGAAGAAACCCCGCCCCTCCCCCAATCAGGGCGCAGCCCCCGGCCCCGCCCCGCCCCCTAACGTCCAGGCCACGCCCCCTCCCCGAGCGCTCCGCACGTCCTCCCGCTGATACATCCTTTTTCCACCCTCGCCTGCAACTCCAGGAACAATCACTGAGCGGGGGGGGGGTGATTAATGGGGACCCCTCCCCCGAGATGCAGCGCGAACCAGCCGGGTGACAGGCGGGAACAATGCTGCTTGCTAATTGTTGCAATTTTCCCCTGTCATTTTTGCTAATTCCTTCATTTTCCCTCTCAGAGGAGCAGCCCAGGTCAGACTGAACGGCTGCAATTAACGGCGTTAATGGGCAGGTCGGGACGCGGCGGGCGGGGCGGGGGGTGAGTGGGGCTCCGCCACTGGCTGTTCCTCCGAACACCGGGCCTGTCCCCTAGGACAGGGAGCCCTGGGGCCTGTCCCCATCGCAGACTCGTGTGTCTTATTACCCCCAGGCTCTCCCTCCCCAAGCCCTCCAGTTCCCCAACTCTTGCCCCTGCGTTTCCTCCTCTCCTACCCAAATGCCTCAACTCCTCTGTCCCCCACATTGGTTACTCCCGTATCTGCCCCCTCATTACTACCAGGTCTGGCCCCTCCTCATGTCCAACCCCCAACCATCGCTCATTCATTCAACAAACATTTGCTGCTTCTTATTGGAGCCTGACTCTGCTGAAGAGCAAAAACTGTCCCAGTGACGCCATCCCTTACAGAGTGGGGACTGAAGGCCTCTCCCAGGCCGAAGGGGTGCCCCCTCCCCCTCCCAGTCTCAATTGCCCAAGGAATTTGCTGCTCAGGGTTGTGGGGGCAGAGAGGGAAATGTGAGGGGGGAAGAAGGGCTGGGACTTCGTTACCTATCAGAGGTCTGAGAGAGGGAACCGCCCCACCACAATCGGAGTTCCTGGGCCTGAGGGCAAGAGGGGGGCATTTCGGCTCCCGCGGTCCTCAGCCTCATCTGTAAAACGGGGCCAGGGATAGAGCAGCAGAGCAGCAGTGCACACGGTCAGTGCCCAAGTCCTGAGTCCCACCGCTGTTCTGCTCGGTATTACAAGGGAGGGCCTGTGTTACTTGCCGGGTGTTACGACACTATCTCTCCCCTCCTGTCGTTCCTTACCCTGCGCCTCAACCTCCTGTGTCTCTCACACCTGGAGCCGTTTTCTGCACGTCAATCCCACCACCTGTCACCCCACTGGTGGTCTAGCTGCCCGGTCTCCCGCCTGGACCACTGCAGTCGCCTCCTTATGGGACCCCCTTCTCCCACCCGCACCCACCACCACCACCACGGCTCCCATCTCACTCGGGGTAACAGACAAAGTCCTCGTCACTGCCCACGAGGCCCTGCAGGACCTGGCCCCTGCTGACCACTCCCTGCCTCACTCACTCCTCTCCAGACTCCCTCACACTGGCAAGCTGACTCAGGGCCTTTGCACGTGCTGTTCCCTCTTCTAGCTTTTTTAAAAGATTTTTTATTTTTAGGGAAGGGAGAGAGAAAGAGAGAGTGAAACATCAATGTGTGGTTGCCTCTCACATGCGGCCCCCACTGGGGACCTGGGCCTGCTACCCAGGCATGTGCCCTGACTGGGAATCGAACCGGCAACCCTTTGGTTTGCAGGGTGGCACTCAAGCCATTGAGCCACACCAGCCAGGGCAGCTCTTCTAGCTTCTCTCATAGTTTGCTTCCTCGCCTCCTTCTGGACTCAGCTCAAAGGTCACTTTCTCAAAGAGAGCATGCCTGACCTGTGGATTAAGATGCCACCCTTTCTGCCCTCATCCTGTTCCACATCACCCAGCTGTGGGAGTGAGTTTTTACTGCATCCTAGACTCAGGGAACAGGGTGCTGTGGGGAGAGACATTCGACAAATAAGAAAAATAAGGCCCTGGCTAGTGTAGCTCAGTGGATTGAGCATGGGCTGCGAACCAAAGGGTCACCGGTTCGATTCCCAGACAGGGCACATGCCTGGGTTGCAGGCCAGGTCCCCAGGAGGGCCACATGAGATGCAGCCACACATTGATGTTTCTCCCTATCTCTTTCTACCTCCTTCTGTCTAAAAATAAATAAGTAAAATCTTAAAAAAATAAGAGAATTAGAAATAGACAGTGTCAGAGGATAGTGCTTTGAAAAGAAATAAGACGGGGAATGCCGAGCAGTCGCCATGTCTGGCAGAGCGGTCAGGGAAGGCTCACCGAAGGGCTGTCGTCAGAGGGAAGGGGGTGCCTGGGCAAAGGCCCTGGAGTGAGGGCCTGCTCTTCTGGACCACGGCAAGGTGGCCAGTGTGGGTGGGCGAGAGGGTGTTTAAAGAGGTGGGAGGGACGCCCTGGCTGGTGAGGCTCAGTGGACTGAGTGCCAGCCTGTGAACCCAAGGGTCTCCAGTTCGATTCCCCATCAGGGCACAGGCCTGGGTTGCAGGCCAGGTCCCCAGTAGGGGGCGCGTGAGAGGCAAAGGATTACTGTATGTCTCACACATCGATGTTTCTCTCCCAGTCTCCCTTCCCTTCTCTCTGAAAATAAATAAATAAAATCTTAAAATAAAATAAAATGGGAATCACAGCACGGCCTCCCTCCTCAGGTTTCTGAGAGGATTAATAGAGTTAATTGTATATAGTGCTCAGCAGTGCCTAACATGTGCTGTATATGATTACTCTCACTATTATTGCTATTTTTTAAATGTAATATTCACTGTTGCATGCATTTCCTTCTTAAAATTTTTTATTTATTGATCAGAGAGAAAGAGGAAGGGAGGGGGAGGGGAGGGGTAGAGAGAGAAAGAAACGTCACTTTGTTGTCCCACTTATCCATGCATTCATTGGTTGATTCCTGCATGTGCCCTGACCGGGGATTGAACCCACAACCTTGGCATATTGGGATGCTGTAACCAGCTGAGCTGGCCTGCCAGGGCCGCTATTATTGTCACTAAGGAGGACACGGGAGCCCCCTCCTCTTCAGAGAGCGGGAGGCTCAGTGCTTTGCTCTCTGACTTCTGCTAACATGTCGTCCTCAGTTTACCCATTTGAACTACAGAAGCAGGGACTGGGTCTCTGGTTGGGAGGCCCTGTGGAGCAGGAGATACCCCACCCCCGATTTCCTAATCTGGGAAGTAGGGGAGGGCGTCCACACAGTCCCTCCCCCCATCAGTGCCTGGCTCACACACAGGCAGGGGGTTGGTGGAGTCGGGGGTCAGCCACCTCAGCGCCGTGGCCTCGGGGAGCCCCTGGCCCCCTCGACTGGCCCGCCCAGGCAATGGGGGCGGAGGAGGGGCGGGGGCTGGACGCCCGCGGGCTCTCGGTGCACCCCCGCTTCTCTCCCTGCGCTCTGGGACAATAGACAAGATGTTTATCCCCCGCCGCGCACATGTTGTTCGCGGTAATGACAGTAATCACGGGCTCTAATGCCTCATTCTCCCGGTGCCAGTCAATTCGCCTAATTACCGCCTGGGAAGCCGGATTATTTAAATTTAAATGGTGATTTATTGCGGGCTTAATCAATGCTATTTTCTTTCCCCCTCCCCCCCTGGGACGGGGGCAGGAGGGGAATTGGACGCCCCCCAACCCCATGCTAAGGACGCCCCTTCTTTGGGAGTGGGAGAGTGGCCTGGAGTCCCCTGCGACCTCAGATTAATACGATTCCCTTTCCTCCAGTCATAAGAGGAAAGCAGTAATGCACAGAGGAAGGGATGGCATTACACTTCCGTGTATCTATCAGTAATAAAGTCCGAATATTAATACAAGCAGATATCTATATACATCTGTGTTTTGCATATTCTATATGTACATATTATAGATTCCGTTTCTTTGGTTATTTGGTCACTGTCTTGGCCACTAGGATGTCAGCCCGCGCCACGCGGGGACTTCTACGGAGTCTGTCTTCTCAGGCACACAGTAGATGCTCAGTAAACCACAGCGCCCGCGCGCGCGCGCGCGCGCCCCCCACTGCCCTGCAGTGACCGCACACTGGCTGCTTGCCCCGCGCCAGGGAAGCCCGGGTCTTTACACACAGCTGCCGGCTGGTCCTCTGCTCAGCCTTCAGCGGGAGGTTTCTTCGTGACTCTCAGTTCACAAAGGAGGCGCCGAGAGGCGAGGTGAGCCGCGCGGGTCACAGTGCTGGGAGCGCTCCAGCGAGGACAGGGCCCCGGGCGACTCGGAAGCTCCGCGTCTTACACTGTTTCCCTCCCGATTTCCCAAACTGGGAATTCTGAGTCCAGAGTTCCTGAGTGCGCTCTGGGGCCCCTCCGGTTTCGGAGAGGGGCGGGGCGGGGCGGGGCCTCTTTCGCAGCGGCAGGTGGAAGGCCCGCCCAGGCTTGGTTCCTTCTGACCCGCTCAGGGGGCTGCGGGTCTCCTTTGCAATAATACTGATTCATCCCCTCTAATAAAAACAAGTGCATTTACTAGTATCCCTGATGTCGCCAGGCCCCGGGCGAGGCCAGAGTTCCTGAAATCTTCCCTACCTAGTGTGCCCGTTTTGCAGAGGAGTAAACTGAGGCTTGGAGAGTAAAAGCGCCTGATATGGACACACAGAAGCTCTGACTGCAAACCCTGCTTCCTCGGCGCCGTGGAGCTGGGCGAGCGCCTGGAAACCCCGGTCCCCTGATCCCGCGGGAAGGCGCTGGGACCCCCCCACCCCGGCACCCCCGGCGCGTGCGCACTCACCGAGGCCAGCTGGGGGCCCAGCGGCTCGCAGCCCCCAGGGCGGAGCCCCGAGCGCGGCGAAGTGGCGCAGGCGGAGGTAGGTGACGCAGAGCCTTACGATGGACGCCTTGTCCAGCTGGCTGGAGATGGCTCCGGGCAGCGGGAGCAGCTTGGCCAGCTCGAAGAACTCCAGGTTCTCTTTTCCGCGCCGCGAGCGCGCCGCGTTCCGGGACTTCTCCTTGCGCTGCGCCAGGAGGCTGGGCGGGAGGCGCGGAGGAAGCGTCAGCGGGGCCCCGGAGTTCAGGGGTGCGCGGCCTGGGAGAACGGGCCCCGCCTTTGGGGGCCTCCGGGGCGGGGCGGGGCTGGACGCTGGGACTGGATGCAACAGTCTGGAGGTGGGGTCAGGACCTGAGGGTGAATTCTACCCCCGGCCGTGGGCACAGAACGTGGGGCGTCGACCACGGGGGAAGGAGAGGAAGAGGGCAGAGTCGAGGAATGTCGGGTACGGGTCTGAGGAAGGGGCTGGCAACGCCGCAAGTCGGGGCGGTTACAGAGCCGCGGCTGAGCAACTCCGGGTAAGAAATTCTAGCCCCAGGGACAGGGGCAGAAGTGCCGGCTCGGGGCAGGGCCAGGCCCGAGCGACGGGGCTTTGCTCACCAGGGTCCGGGCGGGGCCTTGACCATGAGCCCAGGCAGAAAGTCCCACGGGACGCCGCCACCACGACCTGCCCCGTATCTGACCTCTCCTCTGCCGCCCCCGCTGGCGTAGGGGGCCGCCATCGCCGCGGGGACTCGCTCAGACGGGCTCGGAGCAGCCTGCGGGACTCAGGACCCGTGTCTTCTGAGGCGGGAAAGAACCGGAGGCGGCGCTCAGGGCCCGCGGAGGGCCCCGGGAGAACCGCTAGGGAAACTGAGGCCTGAGCGGGGCTCAGGGTCCCAGCAAGAGCTGGAGCTGGATGGTGCCTCAGTTTCCCCTCCCTGGAGCCCCGCGACAGAGCCTGCAGCTCTCACCCTGCCGCCGAGCCCCCGGCGAAGCTCAGGACGCGGACGTGCCCCGCCGCCGCCTCCCCCGCGCCGCCCGCCAGCGCGCCCGCCTCACGCCCGCGCCGGGCCGGCTCCCGCATACCAATAGGCGCACGCGGCGCGCATACGGATCCGACCGGCCCGCGCGCTGCGTGCCAAGCATGCCCAAGCCCGGCGGGGGGCGGGAGCCTCGCCAGGGCCCAGGCGCGCAGGGACCCGGCCCCTGGAGCCCTTTGGCGCAGGGAGCCGTCCCCCAAGCCCATCCCGGGAGTCCCCGTTCCCCGCCTCGCGGTGCGCCTGTTTCCTGGGCTGGGCTGAGAAGGTAGGGGGACAGAGGGCAGGGACCGCACCCCATGCTCTGCCCAGGCATCTGCCCCAGACCCTGGGGTGGCGCCATGCGTCCGGGCCGCCAAATCTCCGCACCCACAACTTCCTCCCTGAAGACCCGGGCGTGCGAGCCCGAGCCCCCGACGCTGTGGCCAGAGCCTCAGCCTAGGATGCACCTAGGATGGCGCTAAGGCTCGGGGCCCAGGTGCCCGGGTATCCAGGTCCCCTAGCACCAGGAACGTGTTCCATTAGGTATTAATTCTTCCAGGACTGTGCGTTCCGGATTCTCCCTACACACCCCAGGACCCACGCCGCCCCCTAAGCTTCCGCAACCAGGTGGCCACGTCCTCTGTTTCCCCAGGACCCAAACGTCCGTGCGCCCCTGCCCCCGGCTTCGGGACGCCGGTGTTTGGAAACCCCAGCACCCAGGACAGTGGAGTTCCCGTCTCTTATTTCCCCAGGACCCAGGAGTTCCCCCGTCCTCTCAAACCAGCAGGCGTTCCCTGCCCGCAGGACCCCAGCCTCATTACCTGGCTGCGGGGCGGGCTCTGGGCGCGGCGTGTGGCCGGCCCGGCGGCGCGGAGGGGTGGCCCCATAGGCCCCAGGGCAGGCCGAGCTCGGCGGGGCGCGGGCCGAGGCGCTAGGCTCTCCTCGCCCACCGCGGCCTCACGGACTTGGAGACGCGGGGACAGCCTGGAGGGCGGGGCGTGGTCTCCCAGAGCCCCGCCCACCGAGTCTCCGCCCCTCGGGCCCGCCCCGCGCCAGCCCCTCCGGCCTTTGCGGTACTAGGGGGTTCCCGGCAATGGGGATTCGGCCCCCTTCCTCCAGAACAAGAACCTCGGGGTCAGAGAGGGGAGCCCCGGAACCCGGGCACTATCTCTAGACCCCAGCGGAAGGAACGAGCGCCCCAGCTCCGCCAAAAGACCCGGGGCCTCAGCACCTCTTTTGACAGGTCGTGCACCCTGCACAGGAGCCCCCTGTAGGGGTGGACGTCAGTGCCCCCTCCAGGGGCGCAAATCCAGGACCCCCATTTTCCAGGAGAAAACTTCAGGGTGTCAGCACAACCGCCACCCCCACCGCAAGAGGGGCACCCCTCGCCCAAGCTCACCGCCCCTCTTTTAAGGCCAGGATTTGGCGTCCGACCTCTCAGGTGCAGGGACACAGGTGTCGGAGGAAATTCGGAGGTCAGGATCCTGGGGGCTAATCCCCACCCTCCTCACCCCGCCACAGGGACGGGAACCCCGACCCCCGAACTCCCTGTTCGATCCTAAGTGGGACCTCAGCGATGGTAGCCTCTCCCACAGAGAACGGCCCCGGCGTCTGGGGCGGGCCTTCCCCACTCCGGTAGGAGGCTCCCGTGCAGGGGATGGAAACGGGGTGGGACTTCGGAGAAGCAGGCAGGCAAGCAGGGGTTCGCCCAGACCAAGGGCCGGCCCCTGGCTGGACAGAAGGAGAAACCGAGGCACACACCTCTGAACACTCCTGTGCACTGGCCGATGGTACCGCCCTTAAACTTAGGCAAGATAAGCAGAGTTAACAACTCGGGAGTGCCTGTGTTCTGCTAATCCCTTCTCCACGCCAAAGTTCGGAGCTGGGCTCTGTGTTAGCAAGCCCATCTTACAGCTAGGGAAACTGAGGCAGAGAGAGACTGTCTAGCCTGTTGATGATGGTCTCTTGGCCAATACTATTTCCCTATTTTTCCCCAGAGACTAGTTAGGGTCAGGCTAGGGATTCAACCTCAGATCTCTGTCCCTTGTCTCCTGATAGGACTTCCTGGAGGAAGTAGAATGTTTAAGTAGAAGTCATTGGAACTGCCCATACACCCGCCCCCGCCCCCCCCCCACACATGATCTTAGTACCTGCCCAAATCCTTGGCCCTCTTCTCGATTTCCCCTGGTAACAGGGAGCTCACCACCTACCGAGGGCACATACCGTTGTCCCATCCCTTCCACCCAGGCTGCTTTGGGAGTAGTGGGGTCTCAGCGCTTTGATAGGAAATGTCTCCAGAGCAGAGGGAAGGTGAGGAGGGCGACGCCGCTGCGGGGCTGGGAAGCCAGGCTGGGGCGGGAGGTATGGGATAAGAGACCGTGACGGTCTCAGCCACCACGGTCCCAGGGTCCCCTAACAGGCTCCTCGGCTACCCGTTCCGGCCCTGGCTGAAAACTGCTCCCCGCCTCCCCCACCCTGGTGCTGCGCCAGCCCCCCTGGACTCCCCAGACCTTTGTTAGGAGTTCTTCTGAAACGCTCCCCGCTCTCCGGTGTCCAGCTGGAGGACCCCAGCCCTCCCCTTCTGGGCCCCCTTCTGTGCGCCCTGGCCCAGGAGCTCTCCTATGTCTTCCCCCCTGTATCGTCAGAGCTGCAGAAGGGCACAGACATCACAGGGCAGCCCCTCCGTCACAGAAGCAAAACTGAGACCCCAAATGTCTGTGGAAGTTTATCGGTGACTCTGAGTGCCGTCTGGGAAGGGGGGTTCGCATCCGGGTGTTTGAATGCGTATGTGTCTTTGTATGCATCAAATTTTTATCAGCCCGTTAAAAATATTTTAAGTTTTTGCCCTGACTGGTGTAGCTCAGTGGATTGAGCGTGGGCTGGGAACCAGACGGTCCCGGTTCGATTCCCGGTCAGGGCACATGCCTGGGTTGCGGGCCAGGTTCCCTGTGAGGGCCATGTGAGAGGCAACCATACATTGCTGTTTCTCTCCCTCTCTGTCTCCCTCCCTTCTCCTCTCTCTCTAAAAATAAAATAAATAAAATCTTTAAAAATTATATTTTAAGGTTTTACAAAATATTTTATTTATTTTTAGAGAGAGGGGAAGGGAGGGAGAAAGAGAGGCAGAGAAACATTGATGTGCAAGAGATACATTGATTGATTGACTGGTGCCTCTTGCACGCCCCCTACTGGGAACCGGGCCCGCAACCCAGGCCTGTGCCCTGACTGGGAATTGAACTGGCAACCCTTTCACAGGCCCACACTCGGTCCACTGAGCCACAGCAGCTGGAGATTATTTTGAAGCACTGAACAGATGGTGAGGGGTCACTGGAGACCTGGGTTGCCCAATCTGGTCCCGACTTGCCCTGGTTTTGATTCCTGTATCCAGTAAACACTTACTGAGCACCTGCTGTGTGCCAGCAGCTATGAAACAGGTCGGGATTCCTGTCACTTGAGCTTGCATGCGAGTGGGGGTGTCAGACAATAGACAAAAGGAGAAAAAAGATACGTCAGGTGGAGCCAAGTGCTAGAGAAGTAAGCAAAGCAGGTGTGTGTGCACGTGCGCACACGCAGGTGCAGTTGTAGGGAGGCCGGTGACTCACCAGCAGTTCTCGGAAGCTGAAAAGAATCAGGGAGTTGGGGACGTGAGAGGTGAACACAACCCACCAACTCAGTAGATCCCACTTCTCACTGGACTTGACACCTGGTGTCATTCTGGGTGCCTGGTCCCCACCCTCCTGCTGCTCCCTGGGCCTCCCGTCTCCCCTTTAGGCCACCCAAGGGGTCAGGAAGAACCCTAACCTCATGGAGGACAATGGGGGCTGACCCTGTGACCTGGCAATGGAACTCAGTGGAACGGAGGGAGGTGCTTTCACTCCCAGCACAGTGCCCGGCAGAGCGTGGGCACCCGGGCTGGTCCCCCGCCCTCAGGCGACCCCGGGTGGGGCCAAGGGCCCAGGTGGATGCTGCAGCCCTCATTTGGGTAGCAAGCAGCAAGCAAACCCACGCTGGTCACCTCGGCCCTCGCCCGGAAAACCAGCTACAGAGATGGCTCAGGGTCAGCGACGGTGAGGCCTGGGGGGTCAGCACACCCAGGAGGGACTTGTGGGATGCTTAGGGTGCTCGGCTGCCTGCCTGTCCCAACCCCAGGCCCTGCACAGTCCTCCAGAGAAGGGAGGAGGGCTCAGCACCGTCGCTCGGGAAGGTGGGCCAATGAGGAGATGCCCATGCAATTAGTAAGCACCACCCCTCCCCGGCCTACCCTCTGTCTACATCTGCAGACTGTTCCGCGGTGGGGGAGGGGCTCACATCCCCGCAGCACCAAGCTGCCCTTCAAGGTAATAATAATAATACCAATGATAGCAATAATAATATTGGGCTGGCCAAAAAGTTCATTTGCTTCTTTCCGTGCGATAGCTGTAGTAGCGCTTCGTTGTCTTTACCTTCATTCGAAACCATCGTGTGAGACCGTATCGTGACAGCTGTCATATCAGCGTGCATTAAAAGGAATTTATCCAAATTGGTGAATTTTCATGTAACCATTTTAACACTGAAAATGGAAGAAAATACACAACATTTTTGGCACATTATGCTTTATCATTTCAAGAAAGGTAAAAATGCAACCGAAATGCAAAAGAAAGATTTGTGGCCCTGGCTGGTGTAGCTCAGTGGACTGAGTGCGGGCTGCGAACCAAAGGGTCACAGGTTCAATTCCCAGTCAGGGCACATGCCTGGGTTGCAGGCCAGGTCCCCAGTGGGAGCCATGTGAGAGGCAGCCATACATTGATGTTTCTCTCCCTCTCTTTCTCCTTCCCTTCCTCTGTCTTTGAAAATAAATAAATAAAATCTTTAAAAAAAAAAAAGTGGTTTGTGAAGTTTCATGCTGGAGATTTCTCGCTGGACCACCGCAGGGCCGATGAGTTCAAGTTGACGGCAATGAAATCGAGACATTACTTGAGAACAATCAACGTCAGACCACGTGGGACATAGCTGCTGAGATTCTCAAAATATCCCAACAGTAGTGTTATTGGTGAAAATGAAATATGTGTTTTATTCTACGAAAAAAAAAAAAAAAGCGACACGGACTTCTTGGCCAAGCTAACAACAGCACGGTGGAGAAGTGTCGTGGGGGTTGAGCAGTGGGCCCTGCTGAAGACGTGACCACACCCTATGCCCGCAAGGTGGCAACCGGGTCTGAAGATGTAATTGAGTTAAGGATCTTGAGATGCCATCATCCTGGATGATCCAGGTGAGTCCTAACTCCAGCGACAAGTGTCCTTCTAGAGAAGATGCACAGAGGAGAGAGACATCAGACAACAGAGAAGGCCCTGTGAAGACGGAGGCAGAGATTGGAGACCTGGCTCCAAGCCACGGACCCCTGGGGCTCCCAGAGCCGGAAGGGCGGGGAACGTTCTCTTCTAGAGGTTTTGGAGGGAGGTGTCCGGCCTCCGGGCCTGTGAGAGAACGTGTTTGTGGGGTTATGAGCAGTGGTGTGCGGTCACTTAACAGCAGCCACAGGGACAGCCTTGGGCTTTGCAGTCAGAGGCCTGGGGTTCAAATCCTGGCTCCCGCTTAGGAGTTTCTGATATCAGACAAATCACTGAGCCCTTTCATGCCTCAGTTTCCTCATCTGGAAAGTGGGGAAAATGAGAATACTGACTGTCCTAGACTTTATATGAAAAATTGAGTTGAAACGTACATCTGATGAAGACAAGGACTGATACCTCGTAAGTGTTCAAAACCTGTTAGGGCTTATTAATATTATTTGCCTGGCTAATATTTATGTCAACTGCTCTTCTTCGGCGTTCCTGTGAGCCTCTCTCTCTCTCTTTTTTAAAGGAGAGAGCCTCTCTCTCTCTCTTAAAGAGAGAGAGAGGGGAAGGAGGGAGGGAGAGAAACATCGATGTGTGGTTGCCTCTTGCAAGCCCCAAACTGGGGACCCAGCCCGCAGTCCAGGCATGTGCCCTGACTGGGAGTCGAGCCTGTGACCCTTTGGTTTACAGGCCGGCGCTCAACCCACTGAGCCACACACAGCCTGTATCTCTTGAATCCCCACTTTCTCCTCCTTCCTCTCAGCTCCCGAAGATCTGACCCCCGTCTCTCCCTTGCTCAAACCACGCCCATGGCCCTCCAGTGCCCTAGGGACAACCTCCCAGCTTATTGACTTACCCTATAAGGCGCTGTGTGGCAGTGGCCCCTGACCTCCTGTGACTGAATTACTGAATAGATGGGCGGGCGGGTGGGTGGATGGATGGATGCAGTGACAGGAAGAATAGCTCATTCCCTTGCTGCTCAGCCTGCTTCTGGGGCTCTCCCAACCTCATTTCTCGGAGCCTGCCTCCCCCTCCCCCAGTCCCCACGGCTCCTCCTAATCTGTTTCCTGCCCATCTTCCTTAAAACCCCATCAACTCAGCTTCCAGCACTTCCGGGGCTCCCCCAGGGTTGGGCAGGGCGGCTGTCTGCTGACCCCTGGTGGCCGCATAGAGTAACACCGCATTCTCGGCCTTCGAGCCGCGGGCCTGGTGCTTCTGAGCGCCCAGGGAGCTAGGTGGGTTTCACAGGGAGACAGACGGTAAGCAGATACACGTAAACCCTGGAGTCATCCCACCTCCTCTCTCCCCCAGCCACGTGCAGTCTTGAGCAAAATCTGTCTCCTTGACCTTCAGATATCCAAACTCCGACCTCCTCTCTCCACTTTCGCTGTCCAAGCTCTGGTCTCACCCACCATCACTCCCTTCCGGATCCCAGGATTCCAGGCTCAGTCTTATTGATTTCTCCTTCTGCCTCAAGCTGCAATACGGCTCTGCACTGTCGCTGTTTTTAGCTCCAATTTCAGTATGCTTTTGAACCTTGATTTTTAAAAACGTTGCGCTGGAGTATTACCCCCATCACTGAGTTGTTTTGTGTCTCTAAGTTTTGTAACAGAGCGGACTGCCTCACCTCACCCGGGCCCCTGTTCTGCTGCAATGCCCCCTCCTGAGGGGTCTTCCTGACCAGCCTACGTGGCACCCCTGACCCCCAAAGCCACGTCCTCCCTAGCTCATCTCTGCCTGGCACGGTGGTGCACGGCATTTCTTTGCTTTTTACTGTCTTTTCCACTGGATGTTACCTCCTGGCTGTGTCCCCAGGGGCCTGGCGCAGAGAAATCCTCAGGAACAAGTGTTAAGTGGGCTAATACAATCTGAACGAGTAACAATCTGAGAAAATGCTCTTGAAGAGAAGTTTTTTCTTTGAAAGCAAAGGAGTCCATGGTGGTCTGGGGTCAGGCAGGGCTTCCCTGAGGATGAGTCCGTGGAGCTGAAATCTAAGGGTTAAGGAGGGAGCCAGTGAGGAGGGCAGACAGGGAGCAGCATGTGCAAGAGGCCTGGGGTCGGGGGCCCTTGGGGAGCCAGAGACTGGGTGTCAGGTAAGGCTCCCTGGGAGGTCAGCGGGGGGGTCTTCTCCCGACTGGCTAGAGTTTGGGTTTTCTTCTGAAGGCTCGGGGAGCCCTGGAAGGTGATAAGGGAGAGGTGACATGGCCAGTTCTGTTTGGAGGAGCTTCCTCTGGCTGCCACAAGGAGGTAAGGGAGAGGTGAGACTGTGGGCTGGGAGGCTGAGGCAGCTGGACAGGCGTCCAGGTGAGACTCAGGTGGGGTGGTGGCAGGGAAAGAGGAGGGAAGCGGTGGAGGCTGGGGCTCATGGGATGGACGGGTCTGGGAAAGGGGCCAGGAGCTGGGCTGTGGGCGTCCCACTGGAGGCACCAGGTGGAGTGTCACCGGTAGGCGGATAGGAGGGGAGGGCTGGGCTGGAGTCACGTGGCAGAGGCCAGCTTGCAGACGAAGACTCAAGTCAAGGTTAAGGTTGAGAGCACTGTGGTCTACAAACTGCGGACCTGCCAGCTTCAAGGCACTCTGTTGGGCATCCTGGGGGATCACAGAGGGGAGCCACAGGTGCTGCCCGCCACGCTCCATGTTCTTGACTTGGGTGGCTGGTGGCTGAGAGGTACAAGTATGCAGACCCACACGACTTGAACATCAGGGACCAGAGGAAAAGACAGGTTTGTGTCAGCACGCATGATGAGTGCCAGCTGTACAGTGTGGCGATTTTTAAAAAAAAGAACAAATTGAATCAATATGTGAACGGGCCCGGGAAGAAGCCCCAGGGGAAGACAAGCTTTGAAGGACGGGTGAGGAGCCGACAGGCAGAGTTGAGGCTGGAGGGAAGCGTGGAGAGAAGGAACCCCGGCCGGGGACAATGCAAGCAAAGGTCTGGCGGTGGAGCAACCAAGTGCACTCAGAGGCGGCGGCCGTCCTGACTGCCGCTGGGGGTCTGGACGGAGGAGGGGAGTCTGGATTCAGGGCCGGGGCTCCTGGCGTGGGTGTCCACCCGGCACCCGCTGGAGTGACGGGCAGCAGCCGCCTGCAGATGTGTGCGCGTGCGTGCATGGGATCTGAGCTCTGAGGGAGTGTCGCCATCCGCGAGCCGTGTCTCCCACGGCACAGGAGCGGGGAGACCTCTCTGGTCAGGTCTCCCTTCTGGAAGAACTGTGGGGCGTGAAGGTGGACTGAAGGGACAACAGCGAGGGCAAGGCGGCCATGTGGGGCAGCAGCGTCCATCGGAGTCCAGGTGAGCTGGAAGGCGGGCCCAGGGAGCCTGGAGGGAGGGGGTGTGAGGAGGGAGTGGGGACAGAGCTTCTCTGGGAGGCGCGGCCCTGAGTACGGGGTGGTAAAGGCTAACTGTCCTGTCTGCCTCCCGGGCCTGCTGGGTCCCTGTGGTCGCAGCGGTCTGTGCGTGTGGCTTTGAATAATCACCTGAAAGAAACCACAAGTGTCACAGGCAGATTTTGGGGAAGTGGGCCACTCCGCTAGAGAGGAGGGCAGGCAAGTGCTGGGGACGGAGGGGAGCGGGCCCTGCGCAGGCAGGGCTCCTCGGAGCAGCCCCTGGTGGAGGTGGACCGGGTCCGAGGGTCCCCGTGGGCCAGCTCTGCTGGAGAATGCCTTCTCCCTCCCTGTGGCCAGAGAACTGGCCGGTCCTGCTTGTTGGTCCTTGAACGTGGCTTCTGGGGGTGGAGCCAGCGTCCCTGGGGCCTGGGGTGGCAGGCCTGAGGGCCCACCTTCACTCCTCTCAGGTTTGGTTTTTTACAAGACTGATTTATTAACTATGATACATATCACATAAGGCCTTTTCAGCTTTTTACACCATTCCCATTGAGACAAGTACAATACTTTGTAGCAAATACATGATTTTAAAAAACAAAACCAAACAAAAACACCTCAGTCAGAGAGATGCCTCAGCCGCAGCTGCTGGCTGACCATGCACTAGTCAGGTGGGAGCCTCAAAACACCACGTGTCCAAAAAGGAAAAAAAAAACAAAACAAAAACAAAAGAGTCTGGAAATTAAGTAAACATTCCTAACACCAGCTAGAGGATCTCGGTTAAAGTCCCGACAACACAAAGAAGTAACTGTCACCCTTTCTTTACATACAGGTCTCCACTTTGCTGCAGAACAGAATCTTGGGCACGTGGCCAACTACTGACACATTTCAATACCATTCGTGTCTTTGTTTTTCTCAGGAAACTCAAAATATTTGTTAATTCAACAGATATAAAGATCATTTAACATGTGAAAATACAAGTACCAGAAAAATAAGCTGGCAGCAGCACTATTCCAAATTTTCAAACAAGTTTTATTCCCATACAATTCAGAGACATTTCTTGTTTTCAAATGTACACGGGGAACATGACTCTCTTCAATGCAAACAATAACTTACGTGCCTGTCTGGACTACATCGGGCGCAGCGTCGCCGCTGCTGGGCCCAGGCCGGTGCCAGACCTCGGGGGGGAGGGGCCTGCAGGCTGGAGGGTGGCTTCCAGAGGAGGGGGAAGTCCTTCCCGGCTAAGACAAGGAGCGACGCAGGCACAGCCTGGGGGAGGCCCAGGACCTTGGGAGATGACTGGCCTCTCCCCTCACCCCAG
This sequence comes from Micronycteris hirsuta, assembly GCA_004026765.1. Classification (NCBI taxonomy): domain Eukaryota; kingdom Metazoa; phylum Chordata; class Mammalia; order Chiroptera; family Phyllostomidae; genus Micronycteris; species Micronycteris hirsuta. The sequence continues at coordinate 55,856 of PVJI01007326.1, read as the reverse complement.
CCACCGCCCCCCCTCCCGTGCCACCCCCAGCACAGCCCCAGACATGACAGGTTTCTGGCATATAAGACTCAGTCTGTCCTTTCACCTAAGAGAAAGTAGGTGGCTTGAACCTGCCAAGCAATAGGAGGGCAGCTGTCCCCAGAAACCTGAGCCCCAGGAGATAGGTCAAAGGCTTTGCTTGTGCGCCCACTGCACACGAGGATTGTGGCGCTGACACTTCCTCAGCCACTGTCCTCTGCTTTCTCTAGGAGACCCCCCCAAAGTAGTGTGTTCTCACAGGAGGACGGGCCGGGGCCCGGATGGAGAAGACTCCAGATTACAAGTGCTGCGGGTGGTTTTCAAGTTTCAGGGCTGAGGTCGGAACACTGGTGGCCTGGGGGAAGGTCTTCCTCCAGCCCCTGCCCCCCCCCGCCGCCCCCCCGCCAGAGCTGAAGCACAAGGAGAGGGGAAGGCGCACTCTCCTGGGCGCCCTGGCCAGGCGTCGTTCCTACGCCCGTGCCCACTGCCCACCGTAGCACAGACGCACTCTGCCACATCCACCTCCCAGAAGCACGCTTCCTGTCTTAAGCTGGAAGACCAAGGTGGTAGTGGGGTGCAGAGCACCCAAACACAGTACTGCATACTCCACTCAGAATCCCTCCTCAAAATGTCACGTGATGGGAAGACTGAGTTGATGGAATACTGATGCCTGATGCGCAACACCGCCAAGAATTCAGGACAGATCCACAAGCTACGCTCCTAACTGCGGACCACCTCCCTCCCACAGACCCAGAATCAGCCTTCTCACAACTAAGGGCTGCCCACCCCCTGCACGGTGCTTACACTCCCCTGGGCTCACAAGCACACTGGCTGGGGCTGGGGAGAGAGCTGCCGGGCACAGGACTACGCTGCTGCAGGACCCAGAGCCAGTCCTGCACGCTGGCTGACCCCTTTCGGCCAAGGCGAGTCCCTGCCAGGCACTTCCTTGGTTCCGAGAGCTGTGACTACAGTTCGTTTAACACAGTGTCCCAACACACACCCCGACTCTCCCTCGCACGTCCCCTCCGAGCACCCACTTGGCCTGAACACAGACCTCCGACTGGAAGCCGAAGCCCAGGGCCTGCTACTGCTGCTGGTGGCAATGCGGACTCAGAACCGCCAAGAAACGCCCTCTAGCCCGAGTCCGCCTGGAAGAGCAGGAGGGAGAAGCTAATGCTCTAGCAAACAGAGCTCCCTGCTCACTGTGGTCCTGGTAAGGCCAGAGCCACCAGGCCTTGCCTGCACCCCTTGAGCTCTGGCTGGACACGGAGGCGCGTGAGAGGGGGCCCTGCAGCTGTTCCAGACAGCTGCCAGGGGGCGCTGCAGGGCCAGAGGCTGTCTCTACAGGGGTGAGGGCAAGCAAGCAGCACAGCTGCTCCCCACCCGCACCCCCAACCGTTTGTGCCGTCTCAGGGATGGGGCAGCAGTGTGGGGGGGCAGGAGCATCGGGGGCTTGTGAGTTCCTGGTGCAGAGCGAAAGCTGCAGGTGGTAGAGTGGGGGAGGAAGGTGTGCCAGCACAAAGGAGGTGGCAGTGTACACTGGGCAACTGGAGGGAGCCAGCCACTTGCAGGTTCACACCAGGGACAGCAGCTCCAGGCCACCCTCATGGCTTCCTTTCAACAGCACCCTTGAAGGGCTGACTGGGGGGAGGTGAGCATGACCTAGAAAAAGAGAGAAATTCATTCCATGGAGCCACTTCTGTACTTGCCTGAGGGGCTGCCGACCTGGGTCAAAACCAAACACACACACTGCCTCCCCAGCCTATCCCAAGCTAAAGCACCCTCCACGGGAAAAAATGTTCTTCATCCAACATTTACATAGAGCACCCATGACCTTGGGTTTGCTTTTTGACTTGCGTTCCTGATGAGGGGGTAAAACTTGCAGGGGTAATGTAGTTTTTCCAAGCACCTTACTTCGCCATACAAGAACTAAACAGTACGTATCCAGCTTATCCAGAGGAATAAGTCAGTGAGCAAAGGGGGCGGCTGCAGATCATGCTGAGGCACCTCTTAGTTTTGCCAGGCCCCCAGCGGAGGTGACCCAGGGCACTGGCCATACCACAGGTGCTGCTTAAAGTGCAAAGAGACCCGGAGGACTGGGTGGCACGTGGGGCCCTCTACCCCAAACCCCGGGTACCTTAGTGTCAGGCTTCTCCACTGCCGAGGCCACGTTCGGCCACCAGGAGCAGGGGACAGCTGTATCTGTAGCAGCCTTGGCGAGGTTGCTGTTTCTGGGGCAGGAGAAGGGTTCTCCCGGGGGCCAGCGACCAGGCGGCTGAGGGGAAGGGGAAGGCCGTTTCTCAGGAGGAGCTGGGGAAGGCCAGGGGAGGGGGGATGGCGTGGCAGGCAGACAGTGCTTTCCTCATGGCTCTGACGGCCTCGGTGCCTGTGGCTCCTGGGCCCCCGAGCCCGCCCACTCCCCACAAGCACTACGGCTGGCACGGCGCTCGGTAGCCCCGATGGAGAACCCCACTCCAAACCCGCACACTGGCAACCCGCAGCCCAGTGCCCTCGGCGGTCCCCTCGCTCACAGGCTACCCCCCACACGCACGCACACACACACAAATACACAAAGTAGTGTTTCCATGGCGCTGTAGTGTGTTCAAAGGCAGACCAAGTTCTAGGCTGGTCCGTGGGTCTCCCCAGCTCTGCTCGCCAAGGACGCAAACCATCTTCTGGGGGACGGAAGGTAAGTGGGACCCCGACAAGCTCCCAGGCACATGCCCTGTGCCTCTGTGCTCTGCCGTCACAAGAGAAGGGCCACGCTCCACCTGTGCGCCTCTCAGAGGTGGGAGGAGAGTTGAATCTTGAGGTCTGCGCTTTTCTTCTGGCAGTTTCTTCTTTTTAAAAATGATTAGATGGGTTTTTCCATTTTTTTTCCTTCCAGTGTTCCTTTGCTGCCAAGGGAATGAATCCCAAAGCCTGTGAAGGGGAGGGTGTGTGTGCGCTGGAGGGGAAGCCGTGCTCTCGCTCGGTCCAGGCACAAAGCTGCCTCCCTCTGTCCTGACTGGCCGGGCAGAAGCCCTCAGCACCGTACCTTGGGGTGGCAGAGCCCTGGCCTATACGTTCCCAAGGAGGTTGCTAGACAGGCTATACCCCCCAACTGGGAGTGGGGTGCACACAGGGAAGGTGGGAAGAGGCAGATGGGAAGTGTTCTCCTCAGGGGCTGCCAGGCCTGCCCTCGGGCGGCCTGCGTCTCGGAGCTGCCCCCTTCCTCTGGCCAAGGCCGGGGCTTTGTCCCAGTGGTGGGCGACGCCCCGAGGTCAGTGTGCACGGGAGGGTGGTCTGGGGAGCAGTGAGCGAGTGGGGGGCCACTGGGGCCGCTGCCTGGCCAGTTCAGTCCTCAAAGGGGTCCGTGTCAAAGGGCAGGGCCCCTGGCCAGGGCCCATAGCCAGCCCCAGCTCTGAGTGCTGGGCTCAGGGACCCTGACGGCCCAGCTTACGGTGGGCAGTTGGCTGGTGCTACCACTGAGGTCTTGAGAAGGTGACGGGGGAGAGGGCACACCCTCCGCACCCCTGCCGCAGCGGATCTGGCTGTGTTCAAGGCCAAATGCCACCACTTTGAAGAGAGAAGACAGCCTCCTTTTGCCCCAGGCCTTGACTCACAGCGTGTGCTCAGCTTGAAGCTGGGAGGGGAGCAGTGGCTGCATTGGGGACTGGGGGGTGGGCGGAGGCGACTGGGGGGGTGACGGCTGACTGGTGACGGGTGTGGAGGTGAGGAAGGGCACGGTGGAGGCCACGGCCGAGGGGGAGCTGGGCGCCGCCCCGGGAGGCTCGCTGATGGGCCGGTTGTAGAAGAAGAACGGGCACTGCTGGATGAAGAGCTCGATGATTGTCTGGTAGGTGCGCGTGGCCGTGAGCGCGTCCATGGTGCTGAAGTCGGGCCTCATCAGCGTGGGCCAGAAGCAGATGGAGAGGTTCTCGCTGGTCATGAGATTCACCTTGTTGTTGTGGCTGACTCTGCAGGCGACACCAGACTCAGGTCAGAGCGCCGCGGGGCAGCGGGCCCGGGCTGCGGCTCTACGCCTGGCCCAGTCTCACGTGAGCGCTCACGGTCACTGTCACCCTGCCCGCCCACCCACAGCCTGAGAACAGAAAAGACCCAAGCACAGCTCTCTGGGCCTTGTCCTCTGCTCCGGGGCCCCACGTGGCAAGGCCCCTTAGGGTGGCGGCAAGGCCCTGAATCATGAGAGCACCCCGCCCAAGCCTTGAGGGTGAACACACTGCCTCAGGGACTCACACCCAGACCACCAAAGTGAGTGACAATGCTCTGGCTGCGTAGGGACAGGGAGTATATGTCCCAAGACACAGCTCCATAAAACACCACTTTGCCAAGATGAGAAATAGGGCTGCCCGGAAAACAGGCATGCCGTGTGCATTAACTCTGGATACGGGCCGTAAATGGGACCGGGGCTTGCTCTTCTGCCCGGCGCACCTACCTGGTGCGGCGTTCTGTCACACACCGAGGAGACAAGAATACTGGAGACAGGACTTCAGCATGCTCGGGGACATGTGGACCTCTCTCAGACAGAACTAGGGTGGGAACCTGAGCCCGATATGCACCCCTGGTGGGCCGGGTGGGCCCCCGTTACCAGGCTAAGCACAGAGCCATGCCCAGCCTCGCTGCTGCTAACCGGCCCTGACTGGCGGTTTCTGAAGGAGGGAAGACCAAGCCCCGCGACATACTTGTTCAGGTGAGAGATGACGTATTTGAAGACTTCGTGGTTTTCCTTTGGAAATTTCTTGAGTACCTCCTTGAGGGCATGCAACTTCTGCTCCCGGTCGTTGATTTCTGAGGAAAGAGAAAACAAGAGTTTTTATGGCCACGGCTGGGGCTGTTTTGGGGTTCAAAGCAGACGCTGGCCCCGGGCAGCCATGGACACCAGCGGGCCCCGTTGGGCCTTCCCTGAGGGTAGCCCAGGGCTTTTACACAAGGCCAGCCCTAGAGCTCATGCCCCAGGTGGTGCACCTGGCAGGGGCCCGGGCCCGGGGTCAGGCCTACCTCTGCGTCCCAGGCCCCCGCTCAAAGGGAACACTCTGTGCCTGGAGCTTCCTGGCCCCCACCACCCGAGACTCAAGGATCCAAAGAGACTCCACCATAAAGAACACCATTCTTTGCTCATCCGGTTGCCCCTGGAGACAGGCATCTCAACGCAGAAAGCCTGCTTGCTTCCTGACCAGACGGGTGAGCGCTGCCGCCCACCCACACCAACAGGCTATCTAGGGAGGGAGTCTGTCACAGAACCAGGGCTCTGTCCTTTTCCTAGAGCTACAGGGACCCCTCACACAGCTCCCTACTGGAGGAGCCGAGGTGGGGGACCCTCACGCAGTCCATCAAAGGGCCTGCATTCCCCCTTTCCCCCACTGCTCACACTGTGCTCATCACGGAACCCTAACGTGCCAGGGCAGTGAAAACAAGCTCACCCGAATGAGACACTCAACCCATGCCAGGCCTGCTTCAGTTAGCCCTCGGTGAGGCAGGGGCTGTTACCACCCCATTTCAAGGATGAGGAATCCGAGACCCAGAGAGGTCGAGGAACCTGAAGGGGACCACTGTGCTCCCTGGGGTCCGGGCCACCCCTCCCCGAGTGGGTCTGGGCCATCTTGTCTGGGAGAGCCGGCTGAGGCCAGTGAGACAAAGGGGTCCAGAGACCTTCTGGAGTCAGGTGGCCGAGACCATGGCTTCTCTGAGTGTGGGAAGACATCCCGATGGCTACTTTTTAGAACTGAGGGTTATGTCTAGGACTCTAGGGCTTGGAAATCCCACAGCAGGGTCATCCCCTGAAGAATGGCAGCTGCCCCACAAATGAGGGTTGTAGGGGTGGGTGGATGGGGGTCCACTAAGAAATATGATGGTTTCTAGTTGGTGTGGGGGCACAGGCTCCTTTGTGATGGGAGAAAGCGCTGGACCCTCTCCCCACAAACAAGCCGTGCACAAGTCTGCCTGCCTGTGGAGGCTCGCGGACCCCCGAACCCATGTATTCTTTAGGAAGCCTGTGGCCTCTGAGTTAGGAGCCTCTGCAGTAGGTGACGTGCCCAGAGGGTCGCAGAGGGGGAAGTGCTTGAGGGGCCTGGCTTGAGCTAGACGGGAAGAACAGACGGAATGGAAGCAGCCGGCCGGGAGGGTAGGGAGGTGCAGAGAGGGCTTGGCAGAGAGCTTAGAGCCCAAACCTGACCCACGAGGGCTGGACCCTGTCTCTGACACCAAGCAGCTGTGTGACCCGGGGAGTGCGACCTCTGAGTGTCGGTCTCCTTGCCTGGGGGGGCTGAGGACAGCGCCTCCTCACTCAGTGCAGGGCTCAGAAAATAAGCTCCTGAGGCCAGTCTGACTTTCAGAAAACCAGTGGAAGGGGAGGCCGCGAAGATGGGCAGGCACAGGCTGTGGGGAGCTTTTGCTGGCAGGCCAGTGAGCAGGACACTGGGCGAACTTTGAGACTAGAGAGTGACTGGATAAACACGTGTCTTGGTAACAGCTGCCTGCTAGAAAATGACTAAAACACGGAAACTAATTACGTAGGGCCATTGTCACCTTCATTTCTTTGAATCCAAGATTTATTTTAAGGTTTCAACCTCAAGGGCACACTTTCTTTCTGGCCTTGAGTTTCAAAACCCTTTCCTGTTAAGTTTCAAGAAAAAGTTTACTTTAAAAAAAGTAAGCTGCTCTAGGAGGATGAGCGAGCGTACGGAGGAACACGAGAACATGTGCGTGGCTCAGGGTCTCTCTTAACAAAATCATCATGCCCTTCCGGATGTGAGCCCAGCGGCACAGACCCCCAGCGCCCGCACAACTCGAGCACAGCTGTGTTTGCTTTAATTAGGCGCTCGGACGGCAGCACCTTCACCTAAGAGGCAGCCGCACCCGCCCTCCTGGCTTGGAGGCAGGAAACGGGGCTGGCAAGGCTGCTGTCTGCATGGGACGCCCGCTCCTTCCTATCCACAGAGCAACAAGGAGGGTTGTTTCCTCTGCTCTTCCTTGGGGGAGGGGGAGGCAGGCGGGGGAGAGCTGCTGAGCGCGAGTCTGCTTTGATAGTAATTCACAGACTACTCCCGGGAAGGCCAGGCCCCTTCCTGACACAGCGAGGTGCCCGCCGAGGACCCCGGTGGCCACCCCCTCGTGCTCCCTCTCCCTTCCTCCCACTAGCTGCCTGGTACAGCGTGCGGTGGGAGGAGGGAGGCCCTCGAGGATAGCAACAGGAAGCCTCCCAGTGCAAACCTGGTCCTGGTCTGCCACACGAAAATCGAGGGCCATCTTGCCAATGGACGCCCTTCTGGCTGACCTTGCTCACTTCCCTCAAGCAAGCAGTCTGCCGGTGCCGAGGGGCCTCCTCCAGGCTCCACCTGGAAGCCTTTTCGTGGCAGTCCCAACGCCAGTAAGATATGCTGGGGATACGCAGGGGTGTTGGTGGGCATATCTCTGCCCTTTTTGTGCAGCCCGCGCCATCAGCCACACCCGAGCGAGGCTGAGGCCGGGCTGGCCAGAGGCGGTGTCAAGGGCACAAGGCTGGTGGTGGTGGTTGTGGGGCCAGGCCCTGTCGCCCAGGTGAGCACATCTGCTCTGGACCACCTGCCTTCCACTGTGCTGCAGCGCCCGCTCCGACGTCAATGATCCTCTTTGGAGGCGGGGTAGTTGCAGGGCTCGGGCCCTGGCGGCTAGCACACCGTACTTTTGAAATTAGGTGTCAGTCACCTGAGGTGGCAAGCCACTGCAGGAGAGGCCTTGTCAGGCCAGCTAAGCCCAGACAAAGTCTGGACAGAGACCACGCAATTTAGAATGACTGAGACTATAAGAACTCTGGAGGAAGAGAAGGGGACAGCCAGAGGCCACCAGGGACCTTAGAGTCCAGCTCACCACGTCCCTCATGGTATAAAGATAAACCAAGGATCAAAGAAGTAAAAAGATTGGTCCGAGCTCACAGAAATTGGTGCCAGGGGCCCTGATCTCAAACGCCGCCCTTATCCTGGCTGTGCCGCTCTGCTGCCCCCTGGCACCCAGGCTGCTGGCCAGGCTCTAGGCGTGGGTCTGCTGCTGCCCAGCTCAGCGCTCAGAGGAACATCCCTGATGGCTTCTGACCACCTGGCACACCTGCACCACCTGAAGGGGACAACACTCAGCTCAGGGCCACACCCTGCAGTGAGGCGTGCAGGTACACTGTGTGCCAGCCCCACCTCTGCTTCAGGTGGGAAAGGACCTCACTCTGAAAGACCCCGCGTGTCCATCTCCTGGAGGCCCAACCGTGGAGTAACTGCTCAGTGTCTCCCAGCCCACCAGGCTGAGGCGGGGACGGGTCTGTGCTAGGAGGTGAGAAGTACCCCCACACCATTTAGCAGCTGTCTGGACAGACAAGAGGAAGCAGAATCGCTGGATGAGCAACGTCACAAGGCAGCACGTGAACAAGAACCCAGTGAGCATCAAGCCTGGTCTGCCTGGTGACCGTGCAAGCCCGTCACTCAGCACCTGTGGCCCTGAGCAGTGTCATCTGTTAAGTGGGATGGTAAGACGGTAAGCTGGCATCCTGAACCATTTTGGGTCACGTATCCCTTTGACAATCTGAAAGCCACTGGTCTTCTCTAGAGACTAAAATGCACACATGGACCTTACATGCAGTTATAGGGGTGGGAATAACGCCCTGGAGTCAAAAGTCCTTTGGCTCAGAACCTCTGCACTGAGAAAGAGCCAGCTCCAGGGCCCCATCTGGCACAAAAGACACAGGACAGGGCTGTGGGGCACTGGGTGGACCGGAGGGATTCCAGGTGGGCGGTGGGGTGTCATATCATGGGAGGAAAAGGAGAAGATGGGGAGCAAAAACAACTGAAGGCTGAGGTATGAGAACGAGATGGAATGGGAAATTTGAAGCTCTTTTCTCTGCCTCATGCCACCTCTTCCATGAAGCCCTCTACCTTATTTCCACCTCACTGCATTTTCTGCATTTCCAGCTCAGCTTGCTTCACTGTCTGGCAGACAGCTTCAATGTGAATCTGGGGAGGGCTGGGGCAATGTCTCAGCACCGGAGCTCAAGCCCCAGCTTGCCACTCCCTACCGGCATGCTGCTACTCACTTCTTTCTTTCTTTCTTTCTTTCTGAGGTTGCCTCTCACATGCCCCCAACCAGGGACCTGGCCCGTAACCTAGGAATGTGCCCTGACTGGGAATCGAACTGGCAACCTTTCGGTTCACAGGCCAGTGCTCAATCCACGCAGCCACACCAGCCAGGGTGCTGTTACTCATTTCCGAATCTCTCACACATCACCTTGAATGCAGTAGAATGCACACACACACATCTCTATTTTGTGGGCGCACTTTCAGCATGTCCAATGTTGTGAAATTACAGAGCTAACAAAACAATTTGATAGTGAGCTTGCTATCTGTTGTGATGGGATCTGAAACCATTTGCAAGCCCTGAACACACACAGACAACAGTTCTTAGGTATTAAGCGGTAAGAGCCGGTCAAGTTGATGTTGCCATGGAAACCCAGCCAGGCTGGGAACAGCTACTTTGGGGCTTGAGAATCTTTGTTCCATGTCCCTGAACACTAACCTGGGCACTACCTGGTTGGTGTCCCTGGCTCAGTTAGCCACTCCCTGTATACACAGCCCCGCTCTTCACTCAGCGTGCTTTGGCTGTGAGACGTGCCAGGTCAGTGGGGTACACGGCACATCCCCGCCCCCCCACCAGGTTCAAGACACAGAGCTCCAGCTGACTGGCTAGCTTGGGGTGCAGGAAACACACAATAGGAACAGGAAGCAGAAAATCTCCACCCCTTTTCAGGCTGAGTAGCAGCAAGAAGCTCCATTCCTCAGCACTGGAAGTTACGGAAGCTGCTGTAGGAAGGGCAGCAGATTTCCTATCAATAAAACCTCCCTTTTCTGCCCCCACCCCCTCCAAAAACAAAAAGGTGCTATGTCAGCAATTCCCCCAAAGAAACAATGGGATTCTGTCGGGTGCCAGGACTCTCTACAAGCCTCTAGATGGCGCCAGCTCAAGACAAATGCTGACAGGGTTCCCCCAGCTTTCAGCACGCTGGGTACCAGCCCACACCTTCAGTTCCTAACTCCCTCCCAGGACAAGCCCAGGTAGAGAGGCTGCTGGCTCCAGTGGAGATTTCCGAGGCGTTTCACATCTGGGCCAGCCTGAAGTCTGCTGGAGAAGGGCTGGCTGGGAGGACCTCTGTCAGGACAGCGGGATCTGAGAAGGAGCCGGTACCTGTCCCCACCCCCATCTCACCTGGAGAAACCCTGACTCCTGTCCTGATAAGACAGATGGGAAAGAAGGCCAGGAGAGCCTATGACAGTCGCAAAACTCTGTGCTTCTGCCCCACCCCTGCTGGGCTGGGACAGGATTAAGGCTTAGGAGCTGTGGGCAGTTTTACCCCACCAGGACTGCCAATAAAACCTGAGGGCGGCACCAGGCTGGGAAATGAACACCGAGGAAAGCGCAGGCCAAGAAAGGTGGCCACAGGGCCCTGCGACTCGGCAGCAGTCAGGCCCTGGTGGGGCACCTCCAGGGCTCAGGGGTGGGCTTCTGTCAGCCCCTCTATTCCCTGAAGCCACTAAGAGTCCCAGTGACCCAGTACTTAAGCCCTGCCCCCAACATCAGCCTTGCGAGTAAATTGTGCTTGCTTAAAACACCCTCTTTTCAGCTGGGCAGTGACAAGATGAGACTAACGTCCTGGGGTCTGAGGAACATGGCTCCCTTTCCTCCTCCCCAGCTGCTGGTCACTGGTAAAGACACTCCCTTCTGCTGCAGAATGGCTGCTTCTGGGGGTTGTCACCTCCCAGAAGTGCAGATTAAGAAGGCTGCCTTTGGCTAAAAAAGGTAGAAAGTGCCACACACGTGGGAAGCTCTGAGAGGTCAGGCCCCCTCTGCAGCACGACACAAAGGCCAGGGAAGCCTGCCCAGTGGGGAGGCTCCCAACTGGGTGGACAAATGCCTCCTGAGAGAGGCAGGCCAGGGGACAGACATCTGTTGGGAGGGCGGGACAGTACACAAAGGTGGTCCTTAAGACCAGAGGTGCTAACTTGCTGCAGTCCCAAGTGACCATCTGGTTGGGGCCATTGGCGCTGTCCCGTGCCCTCCAGAGGCTGGCCGCCTGGCCCGGACCACACGCTGACGTCCTTGTACGAGACGTGGGAGAAGAGGGGTGAGCGAGCGGAGGGGAAGAACACCCACCTCCCAACAGGCCTGTTATAGCCCCGTCCCTAGAATTCCCCTAACCTCACTCTGTAACAAGGGTAGGGACAGTACACAGGAAGCAAAGACCACGCAATGAGCAGACAAAGGAGCAGGGATTTGACCAGCTGGCACTCAAAACAGGCTCTTAACTCATGGAGTTTGGGGGACCCTCAGCAAAGCAGCTCTGGTCTACAAAGGCAGGGGCCTCATTTGAGAGTCCCTCTGGTGTCATCTTGTCAGGTCCCTTCCTTTATGTCCTTTAAATCTCAGCTCCGAGAGCCGCAGTGCGCGCTCCCCGAGGGCAGAACCCATTCTCATGGGGCTGCACCCCCACCCCTCTCCCTCAATTCGCCCAACACAGCCAGTTCGGGGTGCTGCCAGGGCCCGTCCGAGCCAGGCTGGGTTGCCGGTACTCACTGTGCGCCTCCACCAGGTCAATCTGCATGTTGTATGGGACCAGGGGGTCAGGCAGTTCCGAGAAGAAGCTCTTCATGGCACCAGCCACGGTGTTCACTGTGAAGTCTTTCTCTGCCAAGTCCAGGTTGTGGTCTAAAAGGAAGTCGGGACAGTGAGGGCAGGCCGGTCTACGCTGGGCAGATGCAAAGGGAAAACTCAGTGCTAGGGGAGGTCAGAGAAGCCTCAAGGACCCTGGGATGCTGCCGGGGGCTGGCCTAGAGCTGGGGAAGGGACTCAGGATTGTCACAGGCTGGACAGGAGCATCCCTGGGTGCTGCTAAAGAAAGGCTCTCAGATTCGCAGACACTGGCTGACAGCCACCGCCTCCTTCCAAGGTTGTCCTGTGAATAAAGAACCACACCTGCTCCTTCTGCGCCATCCAGGTGGCTCCCCGGGTCTGTGGGGGTGTGCTGCTCCCTTTTCCTGACACCCATCCCCTCCAAAGTCCTTGGAAGGAGGTTTTCTCAAAAGGCCAGCTCACTTTCTCACGGTGGGTCACAGACACATCGCCAACAATCGGGACTGCTGCCCCTGCCCTCGTCCCTCATGGTGGTAGGACAGGCAGATTCATTTTTCCCCCCCTCTGGCTCCTCCCAGCTTATGACACCACTGACCTGTGTCTCTAATTTCTCCTTTCTGACTTTACTGTATTCCTGATTTGTAAGACATCACCTATTGACAGTCAGCAGATGTTCCTGTTTAGCCGTGTTACAGATTCTTGTAGGTACAGTACAAGTGTGTACACCAGTGCACGGCTGTACCCTCATTTTGACCTCGTGCTTCCTACCCTGTCAGACTCATAGGTGTTTCGCTTCCCTCGTGTGTCACGTCTTCCCACTGCCGCTGGCAGAGACCGACTGCGGCCCAGTGCTGCGAAGTGCTGCGGCCCAGGCGCTTGGGCAGGGCGCCTGCTCCCGGCTGGCTGCTCCGTCATATGGGCCCGCTGGGCCGCCTGGCTTCCGGGCCTGGCTTGGGCCCCGCAGGACCCGCTGTGTGTTGGTCAAATCCTACTTTGATCCTTAGCCTACCTTCCTCTCTGGCCCAGCGACACTGGAGAACTTTGATTGCTTTGGCTCATTTGCTCCTGGCACCAGTGGGTGAGCCTTCATGCCCCCTAGTGTACTCAGGTCTAACAGACAGAGTCTGGCCACTGGTCGGGGTGAGACAGATGTGGCCTCTCAGAGCTGCCCCAGCTGAGGGGACGGGAGTCCCTGCCAAGAGCGAGTCTAACTCACAAGAGCTCAGCTTGGGAAGCCTGGGTCCCGAGGCTCAGCTAATCACAACACATGCCCTTGCCCTCTTTCTCTTGTGCAGGGACTTTGTGAAGGCACTCCTGGGGCCTGGCAAAACAGGACTGTCTTCTCAACCCAAGCGTCCTATCCTCTGCGTGTAATTACTCCTGCACGGCCCAGTCCCAGGGAAGCAAGGCCCTTCGGTGGTGAACGAGGCCTGTGCCACGGCGGCCCGGAACAGTGTCTGTGGGCGGCGACAGGCTGACATGGCTTGGCAGGGTGATGTTTCTGTTCGCTGACGGTGCCTGTTCCCCTCTTCTCTGTGGCAGTGTGATCACGGAAGCAACGCTAACTGGGGCCAAGCGCCTTCTCTTTCTCAGTCACTGAGCCAGCACCTCTTGCTCTGCAGCTGTCTGTGGCAGAAGCATCCCCAGAGCCACACTGCAGCTCCCCCAAGGGGCTCCACTGGTAGTTCAGCTGTCGAGGTCACCTCGACTGGTTCCAGCCTCTGATGCTTGGTGGGCGGCGGCCTTACCTTGGTCAAACTGCCTCTGCAGACTCTCCATCTCTGACTTGTTCCCGCTGACCCGGTAGATGCCTTCGGTGCTCAGGCCTGAGGAGCAAATAGCAGGTGGGTTAGGAGCAGGCGGTGGGGAGCAAGAGGACGAGGAGGACCAGATCGAGGACAGGAGAGGGCCACACGGCACCCTCTGTGAGGGAGGGACGGGCGAGGCATTTCCCTGCATGCTCTAACCTACTTCCCCCATATTCTTTGTCACTTAAAATTTTAAAATATTTTATTTTGTAAAAATGAAAGTAATGCAGAAATACATCGGCCAAAGATAACTTTGTCCACAGTTTGATGTATACTCCTGAATTTTAATTTTTTTAACAAAATGAAGTTAATACTGTTTCAACCTACCCTCTTCACTTACAAAGTATGTTAACTTACTCTAATCATTAAATATTCTTATTTTTTAACAATGTGATTTTAAAGACATCAAAGGATACTGTAACTTTAAAAATAGTCCTATTGTTCATCAGTTAGGTTTTCCCAAGTTTTCACTGTTAGAAATAAGCCACAATTATGTTTGTTTTTTTTTTTGGATAGCTAATAAGTTTAACAGATTCTTGGCAGTGTGTACTTCTTAATTTGTGACTTTCCTATTCACGTTCTTGTTCATTTTTCTGTAAGAGTGGTTCTTCCAAAGGGCGGCCAGTTCGATTCCCAGTCAGGGCACACGCTGGGTTGTGGGCCAGGTCCCCAGGAGGGGGCGCGCGAGAGGCAACACTGATGCTTCTCTCCCTTTCTTACCTCCTTCCCTCCCCTTCTCTCTCTTAAAAAAAAAAAAAAAAAAGTGGTTCTTCTCATTTTGTACTTGAAAGAGATCTTAGAACATTAAATAATTGCCTGTGTTAATGTTACACACATTTACATTTTCCCTTTTTGTTATGTCTTCTACTTTTGTATATCTAATTTTTTGAAGTACATAATTCAAAAACTTCAGGTTTCCAAGACCAGGTATTTTCTTTATGGTATCTTCCTTTGTTTCTATGCCTGGAACGAATTTTCCTATTCTCAGGTGGGACATTTTCTATTTCTTCCTTCTTGCTTTTTTATACCTTTAAAAAAACCCCATTTAACTCTATGATTCTCCAGAACTTACTGGGTGTACCGTGTTAGGAAAAGGAAAAACCAATACTAGAACCCGATTAAATAGTATAGAAGAACGTAAAGAATCAAGTGACGGACTGACGTCACTCCCCACTCCTTGGCAGAGGAGTAGATTCTAAGCACGTCCCCCGACTCCATCGTCCCCTTTCAGGGAAGGAAAGTCCATTGTTGCCCCCTTAGGTCACAGTCTAAAGGACAATTAAGTCACTGTGAAAACCAAGATGGGATCTCATGGCCAAACCAACCCCTCTGCCTTCTGAAGAGTGGTTTCGAGCAGCTCTGGCTGGCTGGCAGGGCCCCGGGGAAGTGCCCTGGAGCTACCATTGAATACCAGAAGGCAGTGTAGGCAGTGGAGAGAGGAGCAGACCCTGCAGTCAATTAGTATGCTCCTAAGAGCCAAGTTCTCAACGTCAGTTACCACTGTAATTGCTGCCTCTGGAGAGGCACCCATCAGGCGAGATAAAAGCAGTTGGCCTGCCTGTTTTCTGGGACCCCGGATTAGTGGCAGGTGAACTTTGAAAACCACTGAAGCAAAAGTCATCAATTCCCTGACTTAAAAGCTGTTAATTGCACACAGGCCTTTCACCCCAGAGAAAAGGGGGTTAATGGATGGGTCCCAAGGACACCCTATCGTGCAACGTCTAGTTTACAGAGGAGTTGCCATCACTGCTCTTGGTGAGAGGAGTGCAGACATTTCCCAAACCAGAGGCCCTGCGGGCACCCCGGCTCAGTGGTGACCCTTCCCACTGCCCTCTCCTTTGGAGATCACATCTCCTGAGCGGTCACTACATAATGCACCAAGCAAGGAAGGTGCTTTCCTGCATCCATCCACCATGCGTTCATTTATTAAAGAATGACAGGGCCCTGGCTGGTGTAGCTCAGTGGATTGAGCGCAGGCTGGGACCAAAGGGTTCCCAGTCAGGGCACATGCCTGGGTTGTGGGCCAGGTCCCCCATGAGGGCCATGTGAGAGGCAACCATACTTTGCTGTTTCTCCCTCTCTTTCTCCCTCCCTTCTCCTCTCTCTAAAAATAAATAAAATCTTAAAAAAAGAAAAAGAAAAAAGAAAAAAAGAGAAAAGAATGACGGGGCCATCGAATCCTTAATACCCGATGGTAGGAGCTATGAGATGAAGAGAACACAAACGAGAAAAGTGAGGTTCAGAAAGGCAAAGCCCTTGGCTCAAGCTGAACAGCAAGTAAGAGGTAGAGTGGTCTCAGCCAGGGCTTCCCCGCCCTTTGTCTCCACACTGGCCTAGAAATCGCTTGACATGCATCCCCCATGCAGAGGTCCAGACCAGTCCTTCCTCCCAGAAATACGACACTTGAGTGTGGTCCACTGGCCCTCTGCATTCTGGGTAGCGGTTGAGACGGAACACCCCCACTGCTGTCTGGACCTTGTGCACCATCTCTAGTTAGTAATTTTACAATGGTCTCTTTCCTCGGTGACTTCTCTAAACTGTCAGATGTATTTAAACTTCCTACCTATTTCACATCTCAAGTGACATATATCACATGCTTGCATGTGAAATCATCCAAATCTGGGCAAGTCCTGGGTATGTCAGCAGCTCAAATCTTCACCCATGGGCTGAAAAAATAACCATTTTCTAAATATTCCTCCCCGGCTATCGGCCCTCTCTAACACAAAGACGAGGACGGCAGAAGCAGCAGGAGCTTCCCAAGTCCCTGCCGAGGAAGCGCGGCCATGGCTCCGAGCCCCACTGCAGAGAGGCAGCCTCGGGCCATCCCACTGTCCCTGGCAACCCTGACTCCCAGCTCTGACGGAGGAGTCCTTCGCATTGTCTCCTAATGGTCACCTGTCCAGCATTACAGGGCAGAAGACAAACTGCAAATTAGCTATGTGGAAATCACCACAGGTGTGGGCCTGCTGAAACCTCACTAGAGCCATGATCACAGAAAGGAAAGCATTTGAAAATGCAAGGCCAGCTCCTTGGCATCAATGAATCGTCAGCTTAGTATTTCCTGTCACGTGCACACTTGTTTATTTTATGAAATCCCATTTTCAAAAAGCAATCCCACTGCTGCCCTACACAACACCATGGCGTAATTTAGGAAAGGTATTATTTGCTTGGCCAGTACAACTTTTCACAACTACTAATTAGACATCAATTAAATAAAAACAAAAAGTGTAGAGCAGACTGTGAATGGCACGAAGACTGTTAGTGAAACAGAGGGCTAGTGACATGGGTGAGGACACAGGTGAGGACCAGGATGCCCAACAGCACGGGCAGCTGGCCAAGGAGCCCAGATCAGAGCAGGGAAGGGCTGGGGTCCTGCAGCCAGGGGTGTGTGTCCTGGGACCCACAGGCCCACACAGAAACACTCCAGGGGTGATGGGCTCATGCCTGCCTGCACAGAGCAGAGTCCTTACCGACAGTAACCCCCAACTGTAATGCCTATTCCATGGCCACAGCCCAGCTGTGAAAGCTGCAACCTTAAACTCTGAGGCCTCTCTCTATACCCCAGAAATCACCAAAGACGCACTAACAAGCAGAGTTTCAGTGATAGGCCTCACCCACCCTTTTTCTAAAAACAACAGAACAACCTGCTGGTTTTATGTTTAAGTTCATCTTTGGGAATAGAACAATAGAAAGTTCAGAATGGCTAGGTCACTATCTTCAAATATCTGAACTGCCACGTAGAACAGTCAGTCTTGTTCCAATGGCTTCAAGAATACAGAGCTCCAATTGAGAATGGAAAATTCAGGAAGGCAAATATTCTCTCGATATATAAAATAACCGTGCATACAGCTGTCACTCCCTGGAACAGGCCAGAGCTTTTGAACTTCCCCTCACTGGACAGCCATCTGTCTAGAATGCTATTTGAAAGGATTAATACCTGGTCTGGGAAGACGGTAACAGTAATCAACTATTTACTGACTGTTGACTATGTGTGAGGCACGCAATGCTAAGTGCTTACCATACATTGTATATTAACTCTCCCGACAGCCCCAGAGAGGTTACTACTAGTCCCATTTTAGAGATGGGAATGCAGAGGCTACGGGGTAAAGTAACACGCACACGGCTAGAGAGCCAGTGGGTTGCGATCTGAACCCCATCCGATCCTACTACCTGTGTTCATTTACTTCTATGTTTGAAATGCTGGTTCTCAAAATCACACATGCATCCAAATCACCTGTTGGTCTCGCTATAATACAGGTTCAGGGCTCCACCTGTAGAGTTTCTGATTCTCTCTGGAGTGGGCCCAAGAATCTGCATTTCAGTAGAATGTAATTTCTACTCCTTAACAATTGAGGAGAAGTTACATTTACACAGTCCTAAAATTATTTTGGCCCTTTGAAGGCAACCGCGAGGCTGATGTGGCCCCGGTGAGAGTGAGTCTGACACCCCCGCTCTAAGGTCTCTGACTCTTGAATTCTATCATTCAATAAAATTGGGGGCGGGGGAGGCATGATACACAAGGAAAAACAAAACCAGATATTTTATGAACAAAGCATTTCCAAAGAGCATTAAAATTGCTGCTTTTTCTATGTAAGCAAGCCTTTATGCATTACTGAAACTTTTAATCTTGGCCAGGTATTACTTTCATAAAAATGTTAAAAAACAGTAAAGAGAAAAGCAGAGAGATATTATTCTTTCTTTCAGTATTTACTGAGCACCCACATGGCAGATGAGCTCCTTTCCACAGCTGTTCAGGTGTGGTCGCCCTCAGAAGTATTTTGGTGACATAAGGTGGCCCCCAAAGCCAGGCATGCGGTGTTCCCCTGGGTTGAGAATGGGTGTATTTTACCCAGTTTCCCTTCGGAGCGAATGCTGACCCTGGCTCCTGAGAGATGCCTGTGGCACTTCCTTGGCAGACTAGGGGCATTAGGAAAATGAACGGGTGACCAGCAGGAGTTTGAAACGCAAGGGGGAGGACCACCCCCTGGCCTGGAATGTGCCTGGCTTTCTGGAATGCCCAAACACGCCTTTACCCCTGGATCGCAAGCACCAGGTCTCAGCGCCTGCACTCTCGCCAGAGCCTTTCCACAGCCGCCTGGCCAGGCTGTGCCTCCGCTTGGTCCCACCAGGACTCCGTCCTCCTCAGTTTCCTTTCCAGTACAAATCAATACTTCCTCCAAGACAAACTCTGGCCTGTTTATTTGTTTTTATTCTCTATATTTAGATATAAAAACTCAGCACTTTAATCCTTTAAAGAAACTTAATTGGGTACTGCCAGTGCTAAAGTGCCTCACACCAGATAGGTCTGAACTACTAAACACCTTTTGTCAAGAGAAGTGCATCTAATAAACCATGCCCTTGCATGCCTCGGAGAGGCTACATCTCAGGCAGGCCAGTTTTCAAGGCCAGAGGGGTGCTGAGAACCCAGGGAGAGAAGGAAACTCCCTTGAGCATAAAAAAATCCAAACTGCCTTGGCGAGAACTGACCT
The DNA here is from genome assembly GCA_004026765.1 of Micronycteris hirsuta. Classification (NCBI taxonomy): domain Eukaryota; kingdom Metazoa; phylum Chordata; class Mammalia; order Chiroptera; family Phyllostomidae; genus Micronycteris; species Micronycteris hirsuta. The sequence goes on along the minus strand of PVJI01007326.1, from coordinate 36,898 downwards.
CCTTTTGGGTGAAATGCCAGCTGTGTATCTACAGTCTACTGCTTCTGAGGATCACAGAGCAGCACCCCAGCCTCAATGGAAGATGGAATAGTACAGCATTTAGGTCAAAAGCAGGAGTCATTTGCTGGCTGAAAGACACCGGGCCACTGCGCCTCTACGCCTTTCTCTGTGCAACAGAAAGAATGGGCCTCATCTCGCACCCTGCCGGTGTGCGTTTAGGAGACCTCACCATAGGGCCTGAGAAAGCAGATATTATCCTAATGACCTAAGTGGAAAGCCAGTTGGCAAGTGGAGGAACTTTGGTGTCGGGGAGCCATGGGTTCGAATCACAGACTGCTGCGAGGAAGAAATGAGACAGCGCAGGCTCAGCCCACATTAGAACGCCTGCCACTGCCTTTTATTCTTTCTATACTCTCAGTAAGGCTCAGCGGCAGCGCCTGCCTGTCAACATGGCCTATCCTAAGGGCTCAGCCAAAACAAGCCAGTCCATAGAAAAATATTTAAAAACATGCAAAGTGACCTCAATTCTGATCCTGGCTCTGCCTTATAGCTAGCTGGCTGTGTGACTGGGGACAAATCATCCACCTCTCAGAGCCTGGGGCCCTTAGTGAACATCGGGCTGTTTATTAATGACTTTGTGGAAACGTGAATGCTGAGATGACACATAGGAAAGGAAGCCATGTAACTGGCTGGAACAGTGAAATAATAATAATATGAATGACAATTAAAAAGCCAGACACTCAGGCACTTTTCTAAGCTCTTCACTAGAATTAGCATAGTGAATCCTTGAGGTAAATATTATTATTTTTATTCCCCTTTTACAGATAGCAAATGGAGGCTCAGAGAGGCTAAGCCACCTGCTCAAGGCCACAGAGCTGAGTAAGTGGTGGGGGCAGGATCTGAACTGGTTCACTCAAGTCTGTTTCTATGTCTGTACATTTAAGCACAATGCTACCACCTCCAACGTTAGCTCCCTGTTCCCTTCTTCCTTAAATACTGTATGTAGGTGCCCTGGCCGGTGTGGCTCAGTGGACTGAGTGGCCTGCAAACCAAAGGGTCTCCGGTTTGGTTCCCAGTCTAGGGCACATGCCTGGGTTGCAGGCCAGGTCTCTGGTCAGGGGTGCGTGGCAGGCAACCACATATTGATGTTTCTCTTCCTCTTTTTCTCCCTCCCTTCGCCGCTCTAAAATAAATAAATCAAATCTTTAAAAATAAATAAATAAGTACTGTATGTAGGGTACATCCATAAATGCCAGATTCATTATGTGTTACAAGGATTTTCCATTCCCCCACTGTTTAGTCATATGCATTCATGTCTTCATTCACACACACTCAGTGTTCTCATCTGTCAATCGGAGGACTGAATAGGAAGAGCTGGAGGAAAAATGCAGCCTCCTCTCCATATAGAAAGGAGCCAATGGAAAGTGTCCTGCCTTTATTCCTATGATAAAGTTCTACTATTGATAACATTACAGAGTCCCCACCAGATCTCCCTGTTGCCTTCCTGTCCTGGATGTGCTCGGAATGATTTTCTGGCTCTTCTATGACTCTAACACTAGGGTCGCTCTGGCCCCTCCAGCGCTCCTTTGTTAGCTGCCTTCCCTCAGTAATGCCCTCGTCAATCAAGATCTGTTTCTGGCAACGCCAGACCTCCTTTCTCCCCACGACAGAATTCCACTAACACTCTATTATGATTGCTTGACCGGGTGTTAGCCCCACAACTAGGCACTGTGGCTTTATAAATTTCCAGTGCCATTGTACGTACACACAGCCATGTCATAAATCTCTAGGCTGAGGAGGAAGGGAGAGAGATCTGGAGGGGAAGGGATGAAAATATCACACCAGGTCTGGGGCATCATATGGCTCTAGCATCTGGCTGATCCTTTATAAGCTACCCATGCAGTTACTGTCATTAACCGTGAAAGAGGGCTTCTGAATCCTGCTGAGCCAAACAAGGGGCTCTGTTTTTTTCCTGACTTTCAGGAAAATGCAAACCCCAACAGATGTGTTTAAGAAACCACAATGATGACAAAGTGAACTTCACACCAGCCTAGAGTTGGCGCTGCCCATTCTGGGTAGCCCGGGATGGAGGGCAGAGAAGAGTGTGACCCATAACCGAGGTCAGCAGACTGTGCTCTGCAGTGCATCCACAAACGTTCAAAGCCGCGAGCAACTGGGGGGCCCCCCTGGCAAGAGTGCCAGTGTCCTTTGGGCTCTGAGTGTGACTTCACCAGTGCAGGCCCAGGGATGGCAGTGTTTAACTCTGAGGACGAGCTGGTGCCACTACATTGAGGAGTCTCACTGGCTAAACAAAGAACAACCAACAAAGAAACAGTCCCAACCAGCACACAGGTACAGTCTGTCCACCATCACTACCACTTCCACGCACACCAAACCAACTTCCCTTCCACAGCAGGCACCCAAATGCAAAAGCTCCCTGAGGTCAGAGGCAGACTCCCCCACCCAAGCATTAACGAGGGCAGAGTATAACACATTTCAGGTTTCGGATAGCCGACAAACCATAAAGGAACAACCATGTCACCAACGACAGCCCAGTGTCCTTCCTTTTCTGGCCTCTCTCCCCTCACTGAGAAAGATCACTATTTACAGGTTAGAAGCCTATAATCCTCTGGCAGAAAAGGTGATCGTGGTCTGCACTGGCCTATAATTCTTCCTCTCTGCATCTAGGATAAAATACACCCTTCTCCACACGTGGCCTGGGTGGCCTGCATCACTGCCCGGCCTGTGCCCTCCCCTCACCCACTTCACTCCAGTCACATGGCCTTTCAGGGGCTCAAAGCGCTGACCCCTTCCTGCCTCAGGGCTTTCCTACACGCTGTTCCTTCTACTTTTACCTCCATTTTTGGCTGACTAAATACTGCTCCCTTAAGGGAGGTCTCCCCTGAGCCCCTGATCTACATCAAGTCTGTTGTAACAATAACTGCACAGATTATGCAGTGCTTACTACATCATCACAGGCATGGCGATAAGCATTCTGCCTGCATTATCTCAGCAAACCCTCACGACAACACAATGCATGGTGTACCACTATTACATTATTCCCATTTAAAAAATATTTTATTTATTTTTAGAGAGAAGAGGAGGGAGGGAGAGAGAAACATTAATGTGAGAGAGAAACATGGATCAGTTGCCTGTCATACATGCCCTCACCAGGGATCGAACCGCAACCTTTCACTTTGCAGGACGACACCCAACCAACAGAGCCACACTGGTCTCGGCAATTATTCCCAACTTACAACGGAAGAAACTGAGCCACAGGGCGAGCCAGCAGCAGGACTGATGCCTAAACCCAGGCGGCCTGACTCCAGAGCCTGCGTTTCATCACCACGCTCCACCACCTCCACACTTGTCGCATCCAGCACTGGGCAAACTCTGAAAGTGACCGTCAGCTGTGTGATCGCCTACTGAACGCCGGCCCCAGCAGCCCCGAGAGCAGGCAGTGTTTTCCAACCGCCCTCCTGTGCACCGCGACCTGGCACAGGGGCTCGTACCTGGGGAGCCCTTCTTCGGTGACCACGCCCACAAAGGAGGGAAGGAGGGGGAGGGAATGGACAGGAGTTCATCCTCAACCAGCCTGGAGCCCCAAGGGGCTCCCCGCCCCACTCGCCCACACCTGTGGGAAGGAGAAGGCCTAGGGCCTGGCCAGCACAGGGAAGAGTCCATCAAGTGTGCCCACCTCCCTTTAGGGACTAGCTGAGGGTCTGCTTTTTCTGCCTCAGCTACCCACTAGTGAAGTCATAGGGGCTTCATAATTCACTATGTCACCGGGTCAAGCATCTGCTCTTCTATATGAGTTCTCCTGATCAGGTTGCTCACTTTTATTTATTTTGAAAAATTTAAAGATTATTTTTAATTTTTATTGTTTGATTTGAGAGAGAAAGAGAGAGAGAGAGAGAGAAAGAAAGAGAAACAATGATTTGTTGATCCACTTACTTATGCACTCACTGGCTGATTCTTGTGTGTGCCCTGACAGGGGACTGAACTCACAACCTTGGCGTATTGGGACGATGCTCTAATGAACCGAGCCACCCGGCCAGGGCTGGGTTCACTTTTATGGGGCAGGGCTAAGGCTTGGCTTTGGCAGAGATAAGAGGTCTGCACCCCTCCCAGAAGCTGGACACACAAACACACACACAAGGGACGAAGGACAGAGAACAGGACAAAGGAACTCCCCTAGGTAACAACTGGAGGGCAGTCGGGCCAACCACATGAGGGCCAGACAAGAACCGGCAGCTAGCTGTGGGTACTACTACCCCCTGGGCCACTCTTCCCGGAGAGCCTGCCATCCGGTCTGCGGGGCGGCACAGTGTCCTGTGCACTCGGCTGGCCAAGGGCAAGAGGCCTGCCTCACTGCGCTCGCTGCCGCAGAGAGGGAAAGTGCAAGTGGAATGGCCAGGCCAGGAGGGCCTGTCGGAACTGTCTCGGGGATTCGGGCTCCCACCCAGACTATTTCTGTCTTGGCTGGAAGGGCAGGATTACTCTGTGGGACAAGCTTTCCTTCTCTTTGGCTGCTGGGCTCTCCAGGCAGCCTGCCAGGCCATGCTGTTCCGATCAGGGCACTGGGTCCTGAGGAAATCTGCTGGCAGTGCCGAGTCACAAGCTCCATGAACTCTGCTTATCTGTAAGAGGTGAGAGCGGGGCTGCCCACCCACTCTGATGCTACAGGGGCATTTCTGGAAGGCAAGTGGCTTGTGTTTACTAGACAAGCAAGCAGAGAATGAGAGGGCGGTGAGAAATGGGCACATGGGAGGTAGTCAAAAGCAGCAAAGAAAGCTTTGTTTTAAAACTGTTTGGACAGTGGGACAGCGACTCACTTTTAACAAACCTGGAATTATAGGGGAGGGAGAAATTGAATAACATAGAGCCCCCATAAAAATCACAGCATATGAAACGACACACCTCATATTTTAGCACTTTGTCATCAATTCAAAACAGTATAAATACGGCAATTACTCACATAAAGCCTGTTGGTGTATTCAGGCTGTAACTGCACCCATTAAACTGTTACAAGGATAGACGGGAGCATCTATTCTGAAGTTCGCTGCCTTCTCTGAACAACAGAATTACGGAAATCGAGGCAGACTGCAGGGAAAGAACTGACTGGACTCAACAGCGCCAGTCCCCCCAAATCTCCTCCACGACAGCCTAGAAAGTGCCCGCGATGAATGTGGATGAAAATGTGGAAGTTTTTTTTTAGGACAGCTCCTCCCCAAGTGTGAAGAAACTTGGTAAACTTCTTTTTTTTTTTTTCTTTTCTTTTTTTTTTAGTGTGTGAGTTCTTGACTTCGTGCAGGAAAGATTTCACAACACGAGTCCAAGTGACTGTGAGACTGTGTTTATGAAAGCTGAGGACAGTGAGACAAGGAAGGACTTACGGTAGAAGCAGCAACAGGAGAGGGCCTAGGGGGGACTCTGTCGGCTCACAGGGAAGTAAAAGTCACAGTGACAGAAGTGAGCCAAGGCGGGGCTGCTGTTGGCTCACCAAAAAGAGAAAATGGGGCCTTGGAGACAGTTTCGGGGGTCAGCCTGGGAGGACCCCCCACCGCCCACTGCTCCCCTGGCTGCACATCCCACAGGGACCCCCAGAGCTGGGAGAGAAGAGAAAGATGCACGTCTGAGCTGATGAAAGGCATGGGCGCCCCCCTGCCGCCCGGTTGGAAGAACACCCGGGCAAACTTCTGAATCCAGCTGAGTCTGATGCTATAAGGCTCATGGCTTCACAGAAGGGCTTCTCAGAAGGGAAGGGCCCTTTCCATTCTCATAGGGCTGCGAGTGGCATCGGCCCGGAGAACTACAGGCTTTGTTTCCTCTTATGAAAAGGACTGAGGGCTACTTTGAGATTGATGCTGTCCTCCGAATCATGGAGACTAGCCAATAAAGCGTGTGAGGCTCTCCCTGTGCGATGGCCATGGGCTGGGCCCTTCCTGCTGCCCCTTCCCAGCCTCAGCGGACTCAGCCTCCTCAGCCCTCGGTGCCCTCCGAGGGGCAAAGGAAGGTCTTAGGCTTAGGAACCCTGTGGGGAGCATAGGGCAGTGTGGTATACTAGAAAATACGTATTTGGTCTTTTGTTCCCAGTTCCTGGGCGCAGAGCTCCTAAAACTCCTGGAATTTCCTGAGTGGTAGAGGCGTCTTCTGTCATTCATAGAAGTCCCTCTCAACCACACCTGAGTTTATGATAATGAGGTGACTACTGGGGGCCCCTAGCTGGCTTCAGGATAGGGGCCAGTCACCAGAAAGACCAAGGCTTGATTAAAGGGCTACAACTTTCAGTCCCACACAACCGTCAGGTAGGAAAGAGGGCTTAGAAATGGAGTTCAATCATCAACGGCGAATCATTTAATCAATTATGCCTGTGTCATGAAATCTCTATAAAAACGCTCAACGACAGGGTTTGGAGAGCTTCCAGGATGGTAAACACACCGAGGCACTGGGAGGGCGATGCGCCCGAGAGGGCGTGGACTCTCCATGTCCCTAACCCTGCCCTACGCACCTCTTCTGTTTGCACGTTCTGGAGTTGTGTCCTTTATAATAAACCATAACAGTCAGTATAGCACTTCCCTGAGTTCTATGAGTAATTCGAGCAAGCTACTGAACCTGGTGGAAGGAGTGGGAACCCCCAACTCTGTGGCCAAGTCAGACAGAAGTGTGGGGACCCAACACTTTCAGCTGGTGTCTGAAGTGAGGGCGCTCTTGTGGGACTGGGTCCTGCAGAGTCTGAGGCCACCTCTGCGTAGCGTCAGAATTGAGCTGTAGGACACCCACCTGGTGTCAGAGTGGGAGTGATATTGGAAAAGACCCCAGATATTTGGTATCAGGAGGAAAAACCAAACCCGCTCATGCAGTTGGAGAGAAAGATATTCGGTGTAGGGAGCAGAGTCCAATGTTAGCTGGCCTGACTCCACGCTCCATGAGTTGCTAGGGCCCCACCTGATCTGTCCTCTCCGGGTTTCAAACCACCTCAGTGACGGGAGGCACAATGGCCAAGATGGCAACGACTCTGGGTTAGAGTGCCAGCTCCGATCTTCACCTTTCTGAACCCCACCATCTTCATCAGGAACTGGAATTACGCCCATCTCAGAGCACTGGTCTGCGGGTGCAGTGTGACTCACGGAAACACCGAGCACTGGGCCTGGCGCACATTCTCTTCCTCACTGTGCACGACCACCCTGCAAAGGAGCTATTTTCATCTTCATTTTACAGTCAAGGAAACCGAGACTCGGAGAAATGAAGGAACTTGCCCAGGGCACACCCGCCGTGCTGCCCACAGACGCTGCTCTGGGCCGCACGCCGGGCTACAGAAGAGCCTCTGCCAGTGAGATTGAGCAATCCGGGAGTTCACTGACAGCTGCAGGACATCAGCTCGGGTAACAGTTTGGCCTTTTGTCCTGCTGTCTCCAATCAGGGCAACATTATTATTTACTCTTAGTTATGAAGCAGAAAAATGTATGCTTGTTACTAATTCCAAACACTTAGCAGCCATTTTCCATTTACTAGTTTGGTGGAGTTTTGGAGGGCAGTTCCAGGAAAGACTGGGTGGGTGTTTTCTGAAGAACTGGGCACCGCCCATCAAAGTGCCCCCTCGCAGGTATCTGTTTCTTGTGACCGCGGAAAACAAGAGGGAGACAGACCTGAGCCCGGCCGCCCCTCCGCAGGGAGGGAGGAAACCGAGGGCATCATTAAACTCCGGCACCCCCCGGCTGTCTCTGTTCAATCTATGATGCGGAGGTGACATACCAGAAATGAAGCCAGGAGCTAACATTATGACATTAAAACAGGTTTACTGGCTGCTATTACTGCTGTTTGTCATGAGTATATGTGACCAGTGACTCTGCATGTTGGAAAGGGTCCAACGGGAGGGGATGGGCACACTGTAAAACTGCAGGTGGACTGCAACCGTGCTGGGCCACTGGGGTCATGGAATCCACCCTGAGGCTATGAGGTCTCCTGTCTGGATTGCTGGGAAGAGCACATTATTTGATCTAGGCTCAAAGACTTCAATCTTATTCATCCTCTAAGCCCCAGCACCTCTTCCTCCCAGCCCTCGCCAATCCCTCTTTGCAAGCTCCTGAGTGGTTTAGAGCCAAAGCCTTTCACCTTTATTGGACCATAAACTCCTTGAGGACAAGGTGTGCCGCCTCCCTGCTCTGAATCACTGGGAGTACTCCACGCCGGGCTGCACAGTAGTCTTTAACCTGGGAGAAGACTCCCCTCACGTTGACAACCCAGCCAATGCTGTAGACTCTGCTCTGACCACAGAGCACGCGTGCACACACGCACACACAAAACCTCCGCAGTAATTCTGCAGCCCTCCAAAGCCCGTCCACGGACTCTAGGTTAAACACCTCTAAGTAAGTCCGCCTGCTTGCACAGTCCTTCAAGTCAGAGACTCCCAGGGTCTGAGAATCCGCTTTTCTCCAGGTTGCTGCTCTAACTGCCCTGGATCTCTCCAACTGTAACTCTTTAGGCCAACTCCAAAGTCAGCCCTTGTGGCAGGGAGCATGACAGCTTTCGAAGGTGAAACAAAACTTGTATGCAAGATAAGAAACCGGGCAAGGGAAAGGACAAGCCAAAGTGGAGGCAGATGCTAGCCCACAAGAGATCTCTAGGTGACCATCTTGAATCTAGTAACTTTGTTTGCCCCAATCTAATTTAGTACAGAGGAAGAATAAATCACTTACACCATCAATAAACACCTGAGTGCCTACTACGGTCAGGTGCTGTGCCAGTGCTGGCAAAGAAGAGGCAGTCCCTGTCCTTGAGGTCCTTACAGTGTGGCAGTGCTGCAGGAAAGAGAAGCAAGGTGGCAAAGACCATGCAGAGGGGCGTCACTACCACAGGGCTGCACACCAGCAGAGAGCCTGCGGTTCTTTCGGCAGTGACGCCTTGCCTTGCCTTGCCTTGGGCAGGAAATGCACTCAGGGAGGATTCCTGAAGATGGAGAGGACAGACAGATAAATGAAGATGGAGACCGAAGCTGACCCAACGCAGGCACACTCGCAGCAGAGGTCTCACCGTGTGGTGAGAGGGTCTCTTTCAGAGCAGCAGAAGAGAGTTTACTGCCTTTTTGAGGCCAATGACACCCCTCAGACAACAACGATTCATGTGGCAGTTATTTAAGACAGGTCAGTCAACTGCTTTTGTCTTCAGACCCTTAAAGGAAGAGAAGGTCCTCCACAGGTCTGCCCATTGCCGCTCAGATTAGCCCCGGTGTAAACGTCCACTTAGAGTCCTTGAGACTCTCACGCTGTCTCCACCCAGCCCCTGCGTGCTTCCCATGGCTGAACAGTGCCTCAATGTCTCCAGCAGTCCCAGGCTGCATGAGAGAAAAAGGAAACCACCAGGTGGTGAGGAATCTTTGTCAAAGTCGGTCTCTTCTCTAAGAATCTACCCCTGAATTAATACAGGATGCTGTGGATGGAAAAAATTTTAAGTACCAAACCTGGAGTAAAATATCTATTCACCTATCCTCCAATTACTATTACATAGCTTTATTGACATACTTTACAACTCGCCCACTGAAAGTGTACAATTCAATGGCTTTTAAAGTAAGTTTACAGAGTTCTATAACTATCACCACAATCAATTTCTGAACATTTTCATCAACCCAAAAAGAAACTCTGTACCCATTAGCAGCCACTCCAAATTCCTCCCTCCTCAAAGCCTCTGGCAACCACTAAATCTACTTTCTGTCTTTACGGATTTGGCTATTTTGGACATTCTAAATAAAAGGAATCCTACAATACGTAATCTTTTGTGACTGGCATCTTTCAACATAGCATATTTTCAAGAATCATCCACGTTGTAGCACGTACAGTCGCCCCTCGGTATCCATCAGGGGTTGGTTCCAGGGCCCCCCACGGATACCAAACTCCATGGATCAAGTCCCTTATGTAAAAAGGTATAGTGTTTTCATAAAACTGACACATCCTCCTGTATACTTTAAGTCATCTCTAGATTACTTATAATACCTAATACAATGTAAAAATGCTATGTAAATAGTTGTTATTCTGTATTTAGCGAAAATGACAAGGAAAAAAGTCTTTGCATGTTCAGTAAAGGCACACCCCATCACAGGCCTAATTACATAGTACATGTCAGCAATAGGTAACATTTTTCTGTTCAGCCATTGGTTGAATACAAGGGTGCAGACCCCACGGATATGGACGGCTGACTGTACAGGAACTTGGTTCTTTTTTATGGATGGATAATCCAGTGATACCTTGGCTCTCACTGTTAGTTCGTTCCAGAACCCATGATGAGTGCCAAAACCGCTGAGTACTGAGCTGTTCACCAGCTACCATGGGCCTGACGCGTCTACCTCTGTTTCAGCGCAACAGAGGGGCGCTGAGTGGTGAGCAATGTCGAGTGCTAAAACATTTTTTTCTTGTCCAAATGCGAAGAGCACAGGGTCTGCCAAGTTTTGAAGCCGACAGGTGCAGAGGCATGACTACTGCGTTGTATGGGCAGATTGCATGGCATGGACACCATCAGCTGGACACTTGGGTGATTACAACTCTTTGCCTACTATGAATAATGCTGCCTCTCCATATTATTTTGAACCCTAAATTCTAAAGTGGTTGACAAACACTTCCCCAAAGTTGGGAAAGACGCATTTGAAACTTCGCGGCCAAGCCCGCCCTGGGGTACCAAGTCTCCCCGTGGCCCTGGCAGCCTGGCGCACTCGCGTTCTCCTCGGGGCTCTGCTGACCCGCAGCTCCTGCCCTCCCAGGCCCTCTATTTAAATACCCTCCTCAAACGCCGCACACACATCCCCTGCCCTGTTAGCAGGGTACCCTGTACCCCTCACACTAAGAACACAGGGAAGTTTGTTCCGACTCAGATGTTACAGTCTTGCTCAAGACCTTAGTGTTATACGCATCTTTTTACTTCTTTTCTGTTTCCACTGAATGGAACTTTTGAGGGAGGAGGTCTTTTGAATGTCTATACCATTCAGTCGTTCACAGTCATTTATCAGAGCCCTGTGTCCTTGGTTTGGAGGGTACAATGATGAAGACCTGTCCCTTCCTCACGGGACTTAGGCTCTATTGAGGAAGGAAGACAATCAGAGTCCAGTGCGCTGAGTGTTCACCGAGGAAGGCACAGAGCACTACAGAGCACGGGGCGGGGTGGGGGTACAGGGTACGACGGCCTTGCTCTGAGGGGAGGTCAGAGAAGGATGATTTCTCTGGAATAGCAAGTAAAGGCACTGCGGGGGAGCAGTGTCAGGCAGCCCGAGGAACTGTGTGTACTTCTCATCTGTGTTGCTAAAGCGAGGTCAGGCCATGGCCTGGCCACAGCAGTGAACTTCCTGGAGGTGACGGAGAGTAGCTGAGGAATTTTGAACCAAGGAAGGTGATGTGATCTCATTTATTTTAGAAAGATATCTGCAGTGGTTTGAATAAGGGATGGAAAAGGACATGAGACCAGAAGCAGAAAGACCAATCACCAAGAGGCTCTAACTGTAACCAGGAAGAGAGAGAGACTGACTGACTCGGACTAAATGCAGTGGCAGGGCCCGGACCCCAGACCCACGTGGACAGCAAGGACGACACAACTCAGGAGTCAGTCTGACTGATGTGAGAAGGGAGCTTCAAAATGACATAGTTCAGCAAATCCTCTCGGAGGAAAACCTTCAGACCCCACATTCCCACTGATAATAGCAACGGTTGACAAGCTTTCTGGGGAGTGGTAGCCTTGTCCCAAATGAAATCTTCAACTGAACCTCACGGGAGAAAGGCCCCGAGTCCTGGAGGCCTGCCTTCCCTTTCCCCACGCAGGAGCACTGACTTCGAATCCCAGGGGTCCAAGAGAGGGTCTGACCACCCCTGAGCAAGTCCACACGCTGGAGCCTGACATGCAAAGGACTCTAGGGTAACACAATCACGTGGTTGACAGTCCTCACCTCCACACCCGGCTCTTGTTCAGGCCACTTCCCCTATCTAGAAGATTCTTCCACATCCTGTTACAGAATTCAACTTATCTTTCCGGCCCAGCCCCCAGCCCAGGCACTACCAAGTCAACTCAAGGGATTTCCTTCCTTCCTTGACTTCCACCGAATGCCTTGGCCTTGTGGACACTGGGCAAACTCACTGCCGTGAACTAGTAACGGTTCATTTTCTCTTCCGCGTGGCCACCTCTCCCATGGGCCGTGAACTTAGGCTTCCTCAGGATCTCCTCAGCACTGAAAATGCCTCGTACTCTTAATGAGACCAGAAATATTTATAGGCTAACAAACAAATTTACTACATGCCACCACCCCAGCAATAACTAAATATGAGGGAAAAAAAGGCAGAGAAATCATGACCTTGGATTAAAACATTCAATGTTGATACATTACAAAGATGTTCAACTTTATTTTAATTTTTTTCAACTGCATTATAAACAAAAACCAAATACAAATCTCAATGGAATGGTTAAAATTCAGTAAACAGAATAATTTTTTAAAAACCACACAGATATTTTGCAAAAAAAGACAATAGCCCTGGCTGGTGTGGCACAGTGGATTGAGAACCAGCCTGTGAACCAGAGGGTCACCAGTCCGATTCCCAGTCAGGGCACATGCCTGGGTTGCAGGCCAGGTGCCTGGTGGGGGGCACATGAGAAGCAACCACACATTGATGTTTCTCTCCCTCCCTTCCCCTCTGTCTATAAATAAATAAATAAATAAATAACCTTTAAAAAATAGTAAAACTATCTTTAAAAGATCAATAGGAAATGAGGAGGTTGAAAGATCGCCCAGGGGACCTTGGAGCTGCCAAGTGTATAAATGAAGCTGGGCCTTGGGGCTGTTGAAAGAGGGAAGGTTCCAACCAATTGCACCCTTTACTGACGTGGCCTTGTCTACAAGCCTCAGCAGACTGAGTGCCCCTCCAGGCCAACAGGAACGGCCCTGTTCATCCAGGGAGCCCTAGCAGCTGAGGGACCGGCTCATCACTCTCTTAGGGCAGTAAAAACTGAACGCTGCGAGGCTATGAAACGCCCTGGCAGAGCAGTGGTGAAAAAGACGAATCCTACCAGCTCTAAGAATTTAAGAAACATGATTTTGGTATAAAAACAAGAAAGTGAAATCTGTCAACAAAACTTAGGAAATAACCAATTTTTAGGATTTAGTAGCTGATAAAATAACTGTCACAAAATACAGGGCACCAAAGGGTGGTATTAAGATAACTGAAATCAAAATATGAAGAGGAAGCAAATCACTTTAGAGCCGTCCGTGCCACCAAAGACTTAACAAGACTGCTCATTTCCGTAAGTTTTTGAGACTTTTAGTCTTACCCTGGGTCCATGTTGGCTTGCACCTATTCTTTCTTCTCAAAGAAATCCCACACTGACCTTAAAACCCAGGTCGAATCTTCCACTAAGCTCCAACAAGCCATGTCAAGCCCTCTGCTGAACCGAAACCGCCCTGTCAAGCAAATACCACCCCAAAGTCAGAGGGGCAGCTGAGTCAGTCGGAACTTGGAAGCCATTCTGTCAGTTTTCCAGTGGAGGCTGACTTATGTACAGCATAAAGCACTGATTTCAACCGGTGTGCAGCAACAATTTAAAAACATGCAATATGTGACTAGTTAAGGGCCCGATGTCTTTTCCCTTAGGGCTGTCAAATAAAAAAGTGACAACAGCCAACACAACAATAGCCATCTGGTGCGAATGAATCCAAATTATACCTATTGTTTTTTGTCAGATTGGCAAAAAATATATTTTTTGGTGTGCCACAGAATTTTAGCAACTAGTTTATATGTGCCATGAAATGAAAAAGGTTGAAAATCGCTGGTGTGAAAAACACTTAAAGATGCCACCCACTCAAGTTCATAAAACAGAAATTAAAATTTCAACTTCTAATAAGCTTGCTCATGATATGGTAGGACATATGGTGGGGCATTGGGGCGAGAGTGCCACAGCAATAAATCATTACTGAAAGCACACCACCTGGGTGACACCACACTAAACCCTGTGTATAGCGGGGTTACAGAAATTAACAGCACCGCCGCGTCCTTTCCAGAGATGATAAGGTAAAGATGAGAAAAATGAAATCATACTTAAACATAATAAAAGACAAGCACAAGGCAGAGCACAGCGACTGCTCAGCAGAACACACAGAAAGTAACGGTCCATAAGCCTGGAGGAGGGGGGTCAGGGCGGTCAAGTATGGACGGTCGGTCAGGGAGCAGGCATGCTTCACACGGGGCTCTGACGACAGATGGAGTTGCTGAAACCAGAGTGGAACAGGGAAGGCAGAGGGTGAAGGGACCGGGGAATTTTTAGTTCGGAGTACCCAATTATAGAAGGCCCAACCTGGTTTGAAACAAGGACTTACCAACGTGGTGTTCCGTCAATACCCTAGCTTGAATGTCTCCCCCCAGCGCTGTACTGGGGGCGCTGTATTTACCAGTGCCCCCTTAGGGTAGACCATGGCCTTTCTTTAACATGTCCTCCAGGTGTTGAGAATGTGTAAGATTCAGAAGGAGGTTTCACACACTTACTTGAAATTTACACCAATCTCCTGGTACTGTCAAGACAGAGAACAGACCGTGCTTGTGAGGCTGTCTTATATTAAGAGGGCTGGCTCCTGTAACTTCGCCGTTATTTATAACTTGTGATAAAACAGAGCCTCCCACAGAGATACGCTATCAGCACAGGCCAGGTCGACAGTGTGTGTATGCCAGCAAGTGATCAGAATACATCTCAATTCCTAATCAAAGGCGATAATTTTTGACCAGAAGAAATGCTCAAACATCCAACTACACTTTGAATCGCACAAAGTTTCCAGATTGAGCATCCACACAGCGAAATAAAGGAATCCTGGCTGCTGAAAATTTCCCATGGTGAAGTCACAGCTCCATGCAAACGATTCCTTAGAATCCACACTCCACAATTCCTCGCCTCCCAGGGAAGGTGAAACAGGAATCTGTGTCTTTTTTATTCCGAGCAAACAATTTTACTATAAAAGATAAAATGATCTGCAACAGGGACTGACCTGAAAACAACTAGGAAGAAGCAGCAAAGCAGAGATTAGGATGCAGTGAAAAGAAAGCTCAAGGAAAAGAAACGAACGAGGAGGCTGGAATAATAGAGAACTTGACTGCTCCTCAGCAGTAAAGCTTCCTGAGTTTGTCTACGGACTGGGTGTGAGGCCTGGCACCGGGTCCTTCCCAACACAGCCGTGTGAGCTACAAAACCAGAAACTCCATTTGACACATCAGCTGGCTCTCAGACACCGTTCTTCTTCAAGGGCCTCAAGGTGAGAGACACTGTCACACATTCACAGCCTTTCCGAGTGCCAATAGCATTGCTAGTCCAATCTGGGCAAGACAGGCCAGGGCTGGGCTTCCAGCATGAGGCTCTGGAAGCCCAGCCCTGGCCTGTCTTGCCCAGATTGGCTGGGCTTCCAGCATGAGGCTCTCAGGGAACCTCACCAGCATATGGCAGGAGAGGGGGAAGCCCTTCAATTCCCAGGGTCTCATCTGTAAAATCAAAGAATGGGACTAGATGCTAAAAACCCCCTCGCATTTTATTAAAGTATAACACACATGCGTAAGTTTATAGAGATGTGTACAGCAATGCATTTTCATGTATGAACACATCCATGTCAACAGGACCCAGATCAAGAGAGAGAACAGCCCCAGCCTTCGGGAAGCTCAGTCTCTATCTCTGCCCAGGAGAGCCACTGTCCTGGTTTCTAACAGCAGAGATACGCTGTACCTGTTTTTCTGCTTTATATAAATAGAGACGTGAAGTATGCATTCTTTTGTTCCTGGCTTCTTTTGTTCAGCATGTTTGTGAGATTCATCCATACTGTGGAAAGCTGAACTAGATGGTTTTTAAAGCAGCTTCCAATTCTAACATGTTATCATTTTAAAAACACCATGCCACTCTTACATACTGTTGATGGGAGTGTATTCTCAGCAGGATTTTGGCAATACCCATCAAACTGTAAAACACACATGTCCACTCTGAGGTAGTTATCCTACAGACATGTTCGCACACATGCATGTGTGTGTATACGTGCCTAGAGATACCCACTGCAGTACTGTTCATACCAAAAAACTGGAAACAATGTCCTTCAACAGAAGGCTGATTAAATAAATTATGACATATCCAGATCGGAAATACTAGGCAGTAAAGGGGACAAACACAAGTGGAGGAGGAGAAGGAAGTAGAAATAATGCTAACAGCAGAAGTTTATCTGTATCTACCAACACGGGAGAAGATCCACAATATATTCTTAGGTGGAAAAAAAGGAAGTCACAGAACCATACGTTTAGTGTTGCTCCATGTGTGTACCAACAGGTAACATGCACTGTGTACCACATGTATGTATATATACATTGAAAAGAAATCTAGGAGGGAACAATTCAAACTCCTAACAGCTGATAACTCTGAGGAATGAGAAAGCAACTTTACCCCCCGGACAGTGTGGCTCGGTTGGAGCGTCATCCTGTACATACACCTGAAGAATGCAGGTTCAATCCCCTGTCGGGGCACATGCCTGGGCTGCAGGTTTGATCCCCCACTAGGGAACATATGAGAGGCAACCAACTGATGTCTCTCTCTCCCCCAACCCCTCTTTCTAAAAGGAATGGAAAAATGTCCTCATTTGAGGATTAAAAAATAAAATAAAATAAAAAGAAATAAAGCAACTTTACTTTTTAAACAATGCTACACAGTTTTATTATTTTTATTTAAAAAATATTTTTTAAAGATTTTATTTATTTATTTTAGAGAGAGGGGAAGAGAGGGAGACAGAGAGAGAAAGAAACAGCAATGTATGGTTGCCTCTCACATGGCCCTCACTGGGGACCCGGCCCGCAACCCAGGCATGTGCCCTGCCTGGAAATCGAACTGGTAACCCCTTGGTTTGCAGGCTGGTGCTCAATCCACTGAGCCACAACAGCCAGGGCTAAACCTTATCTCTTTAACACCCGCCCAGTACGCACTGCCATATGAACACACGAGTCTCCTGTTAACAAATTACCCGGACGCACCTTTGTGAACGTATGCCACTACTTCCAAAGAACAAACTCCCAGAAGGGCCAGGACCAAGGGCGTAAGAGTTAAATCTTTTAACTGATACTGACAAATTATCTTTTCTTAATGGCCATATCTATTTATATCCCCACTAACAGGCCATGAGTGCACCAATTTCTAAACACTCTGTCTCTGATTATTTTTAACAAGGAGTACCTATTTTACAAGAACAACAAAAGCTTTAAAAAAGAGTTTGAAAACTAAAGCCCTAGCAAAAAAATCCAACTTTACGCTTAATACCTGGGGACCATTTGAAAACCAGTCCCAGCGGCCAGACTTCCTGAGAAGGCCAGAGGAAGACCTGGCCTCCCGCTGCGCACGCGCCCCCACCACAACAGTGCTGGCTCCAGATTTTCTGATCACAAACGATCAACCCACCATGAATGCTGGTCGTCAAGGTCTGTGTTACAATCAGACAAGAGATGTCAGGTCCTTGCTTCCATGACTTGTGTTTCTTTGCCATACGAAGACTTCCACTTACATTATTCAGTTGCAGGCCCTGGCTCCCAGCTTCTAGGAAAGGCCAAATCTTGTAAAGGCTGCAATTCTCAGCACAGACAACCAGGGCTGCTAGTTTTGGGAAGTGGGGCAGATTTTTAAGTCAGCAGGGCCCTCATAGAGGAGCTGGTTTAAGGAGCTTCTCATTTTAAAGTTGGGGACACTCAACTTTAAAAGGCCATAAGTGTAAATAAATAAAGTTCAGAGCTTGAGCTCTGGAATTGGATAGATGGACATTTGAACTGCGTCTGCTACTTATTAGTTAAACCACCTTTTAAAAAAAAAATCTTTACTCAAGGATGTTTTTTGATTTTAGAGACAGAGGAAGGGCAAGGGAGGGGGAGGGAGACGGGGGGAGAGAGAGACTGATGTGAGAGAGAAACATTGACTGGTTGCCTCCCATACGCACTCTGACTGGGGATCGAATCCGCAATCTAGGTATGTGAATCGAACCTGCAGCCTTTTGCTGTACAGGATGATGCTCCAACCAACTGAGCCACCTGGCCAGGGCTAGTTAAGCCATTTTTGATGAAATGATTTAACGTTCCTCAGTATCAGCTCATCATTAACACAGGAAAATGGCAGTCCCTACTTCACAGGACTATATGGGGGTTAAGTAAGAATAGAGAGATGAGCTTAGAACTTTTTCCTTCTGTAAGGTCATCCAGGAAGTCTATGCAGAGCTGGCCACAGACATTCCGATCTACTGGAATGCTAAAAGAAAAATGTGCAAATCCAAACAGCAGAAATTCTAAACGGAACACTTGCCAAATCTGCTGAGACAACTGACAGGTGGCTGTTGTTGTCCCAATGTCCCACTCTCCTTTCCTGGGAACAAGGAAGAATGAACTCCCTTGTCCCCCTGTGGTTGGGTGAAGCCGGGTGAGCAGTTCTGACCAATGACTTGGGAGCAAAAGTGAAGTGAAGCTGAGGCATTTAACTGCTGCAAGGAGACCCTCCAGAAGTCTTTTGCCCTCTGTGCCTAGCATCATTCAAAGCGGTGGCTGCTCCATCAGCTGCGTCCCTGAGTGAGGACAATGCAGAGCAGAGTCCCCAGGACAAATATGATGGGTGAGAAAGAAATCTTTGCTCTTTTAAGCCTCTGAAATTTTAACCTGGCCTAACTTGACATATTGTGGCTGATGGGAGAAAAAAAATTTAGCTGAAGAAATGATAGTAATAATGAAGACTGTAGTGAAAAAAAAAATCATCTAAAAAGGAACTTGATTCTTTTTATGTAGCCTCAAAAATGAAAACACATGACGTTCTCCACAGTACAGGACCTAAGGAAGCCACAAGGGTCTGTGGGTCTGTGGGTCTGTCACCTCTCAGCTCACCAACAGCTTCCTGCCCTGATGGTTTCAGCAGATGGGTCTGTATTTACTCCTGCGCACACTCTGCCTGGTGGGAGAGGAGACACATCTTCCCCAGGTTTCTCAGCAGGGTGATATCCATACACAAGAAACGGGTACCGGAGGACAAGGATCTAACTGAAATGCTAACAAAATCAGAGGAAGACAGAAATAGCCAGACTGATAGAGACAGGGCAGGAAAGCATCTAAGCACATCCCTTTCACTAAACCCTCAAGCCACTCCCCAGACAAGATCAAGTTACCTTAAAACAAAAGCAGCAATTTCCCAACCAGTGCTAGTAAGGAAAAAAAAGCGGGGGGGGGGGGGGGGGGGGGGGGGGGGGGGGGGGGTGTGGCTTTCAGAATGCTAACTTTATTTCAGTTAGAAGACTGTAGTTAGTTTTAAAGTGGCAGAATAAAAACGACTTTACCCCTTCTCATTTAGAGAATCACACAAAAGCAACCAGGAGAATGTGAAACAGAAACATCATGCCTTTGACAAAACCAGAGACATCTGTGACCTCGAACCCCAATACATGAGTAAGAACCGCTAGATGCTATAAAGGTCAAATAAGGGTGTGGGAAAGCGATGAAAGAGAATGCCTGTTGGTACAGATGTTGGACAAAGCATGTGAGTCCACTTCCACAAAGTAAACGCTTCCCTCGGAGGGGATAAGAGCAGCAATCCATTGTTCCAAACAGGGGAACTGGCTCAGGGGCTGGTGACAGAGGCTTACGCGGACCCACTCTGGCACGAATAATCAGACACACAAGTCAAACCCATAGGAAGCAGTCTATCAAGGAGGCAGGGTGACAGAGATAGACTGCCCAGGTCGGGGTGCAGGGGTGGGGGTGGGGGCATTACAATGGCAAACTCCAGATGTCTGAGGACAAGAAAGGCTAGTAGCACCACTCATAGATAGAATATTTAAGGAAAACTTCTGCTACGGTAGACCCTCCCCAAAAGAATTTTCTGCAAATTGTAAGACTAGGAAGGAATCATCTCATTTAAAGATGAATGGCAATTTTTAAAGGAGCCAGCACACCTGGAACTACATAACTAAATTTTGTGGTGCATTTAAATGTAATGTTCAAGCTCTCTAGGAAGACTACCAGCAAAGGGGGAAGGTACAAGAAAAAAACAACTGCAAAGAACAGTCATCAGAAAACACTGCCACGCAGTAAATAAAACTGTATTCTCATGAATTAAAAAAACAAACAAATAGTGCAATCCCTTCTAAGAAACAGTGTGCAAAGCAGAGTCACGAGCACTTAGGACAGAGGACAACAAATATAGATAAAACATTTAGGAGAAGAGCTCAGAGAAATAGAAGTGAAAAATGGCATTTCTCCCATTATAGGAAAAAACAAACAAACCCAACACCACGTGAAAAGAGAAGACATTGCCAAAAACCCAGTAAGGGACATGTAGAACAGAAGTTAGGGTGCCCTGAATCTACAGATTAAAGGGGTCACACCATGTTCCAGGGAAACCAGACTGAGTTCAATTCACAAGACATGTTCTGGTAGACTTATTGAACTTAACTTTTTGAACATCCAAGAGGGAAAATCTCTACAGAGTAACCACGCTTATGAGTACGGTACAAAAACTATTAGCAAAGAGTATTAAACAGCACATTTAAAAATAATTCTCTATGACCAAATGATCTGTTTTTACTTACAACACTTCTGACAGCAAATGCATGTGAGTTTCTTCCTCACATCAACCAGTTCTCCGACACTCTAGCAGCTGGGTGCTCAAAAATTCAATTCAATTCAATTCAATTCAATTCAATCCAATCCTGACACTAACTACTTGGAGTTAGCACAGACCCCACAGGTTAAGGGCTCAGCGCACAAGGCTGGCCTCGATTCAGATGCCAGTCACCAGTCCCCGCCTCCTGTACTTCTGACTGATGGGTTAGAAGTCAGGACTCCCCACAACCTTCTCCTCAGGAACACATTTCACTGACTATTATTTCCGGTCTATTATAAAGCTTACAACTCAGAAACAGTCAAATGGAAGAGATGCATAGGGTAACTTATGGGGAAAGAGGCATGGAGCTTCCCGGTCCTCCCTGAGTGTGCCACCTTTGTCACACAGGCACGACTGTGAAATCATTTGGCCGCTGGTGTTTGAGCTCAGTCTCCAGCTGCTTGCCCCTCCCAGTGGGCTGGAGGTAGGGCTGAAAGTCCCAGTCCTCCAACCCTCGTGCCTTGGCTTATAAGGCACTCATCACCCCAGAGATTCCAAGGGCTTTAGGAGCTCTGTGCCCGAACCTGGGGATGAAAACCAAATTATCTATTTCTCATTACACCACACCAAGTATGATTTATTTCAGGAATGCTAGGGGAGGTCAACAGTAGAAAATTAGTAATTTAATGTATTCCTAAATAGATCAAAAGACAAAAATTATAATGTCTGCATCTTCATAAAAGCTCCAAGGGTATTTGATATAATTTAACTCCATTCTTAATAGAAAACAAAAAATTCTTAGTAATAAAGGATGGGTGAATAAGTAAATCCTCAAAATGAAAACAATGTATCTCTTTCCAAAAGCTAACAAGAAACAAGCCAAGAAGATCTACTATTACTAGCATTATTTAGTATTGCCCTGGAGGTCCTATGAACCAATACAAAGAGTCTTGAATGGGAGAAAAATCAGAGAAATAAGTATGGGGAAAAGGTGGTCAGTAATAATTATTACAGATGTTGTGAGCTATTTACCTGAAATAAAAAAAAACCCAAGAAGCCTCTACATCTTGACTGTGGTGAGAATCACACAACTATATTCATTTGTCAAAACTCACTGAGTGCACACTTCAAACCGGTGATTTTTGTAAATAATGCTGACTAAATCATGTGAAAAATTATACAAGCAATTAAAAAATCAGCACAGAGTCTGGGTACAAAGTTAATGTACAGAAATCAAAAACCTTCATCTATACAAACACCTTATTAGTCCCTTTTAAATGTGCATAAAAAAAAAAAAAAAGCCAGAGCTCTATTAAGAAACTGTAAAATGGTACTGAGGGACACAAAAGCCGTCACATCATAAAGACATCAACAGCTAGTGTATGATTTAATATCCCGGTTGGATTGCAAAAGCTTTTTTTTTAAACTCAACAAATAGATCCTAAAATTCATATGGAAAAATAAACAAGCAACGAAGCCAAGAAATTTCCAAAGTGGCTACCAATAAAGCTGCAGGAATTAAAACAACGTAGTTCTGGCACGTGGATGGATGGCCGCTCGCCTGCTAGATAAATGAAATGAGAGGGTTCAGACAGACACCCCAATACGTACAGGGAGTCGGTGTGCATCATCGTATCGTGCTGTAGATCAGTGGCAGGAAGGGCAGATTATGCAATAAACACTGTTGTCACAACTGAAATAATGTTGCATCATCCACAAAATAAATTTTAGATAAAAATAAAGCCACAGCTCTGGCTGGGTAGCTCAGATGGTTTAGAGCACCGCCCCAATATGCAAATGTTGTGGGTGTGGTCCCCGGTCAGGGCACACACAAGAATCAATAATAATATATATTATGAATATATAAATAAGTGGAACAACAAATCAATGTTTCTATCTCTCCCTTCCTCCCTCTCTGAAAATCAATAAAAAAAAAAGCCATAAAATCCTAAGAAAAAATTATAGTAGACTTTCATAAATAATCTTGGAGTGGGATAACCCTTTCTAAATATATAAAAAATCAAGAAGCCAAAAGAAACAATGAAAAATTCAACCATAAAAACAAACAAAGGAATAAATTCTATATGGAAAGAAGATTAGAAATAGTCAAGCGACAAAGACATCTGCTGCTTATATCCAGACACGAGGAGCCTACTAGTTTAGGGACTGGGGTAGAAGGCTCAGAGGGGACATGTATTTTTCCACGGCATACTGTCCTGAATTTTGTATCAAACACATGATTTAAAAAAACTAATAGTGGGCTGGGCCTGTATTTTATCTGAAATCATCTTTCCCAGTACTTTGGACTCGATAAAGTATTCTCTTCTGTGAAATAACTGTCAACAAAGTTTTTAAAAAATTCATGTCCTTGCTTGGCAGAACAAAAGCTGGCACTCTTCTGTCACCCCCAAAATGCTAAAGGTAACTGCTGGGCTATCAAATCACAGTCTGGGAGCCGTTTGTAGTGCAGGTCAAGATAAAGCTGACAACCTTTTAATAGGCAAGATATGCAAGAAATAAGACCGAAGTTCTGATAAGCCAGCTCTTGACCTGGGAAAGCGTGGCTGCCAATCGCCTCTGACCTTCGGGAAGGACGAGAAGGTCCGCCTCACCGGCTGTGTCAGGGGTAGACAGGGCACAGGACGGGGCACGCACCCACGCAAGACAGCTGAAACCCTTCCACTTTCCAAATCATGAGACCGACACACCTCAGGACAGGTACAGCTGCGAAGAAGTCTTAGAATTTACAAACATTTCCATGTCTGTCTTCTGGTCTTCCACATCACCCGCTGTAGCGTAAGGAAGGCACCTAATCTCTACTCTGTTTGAAGAAATTGAGGAGACGAGAGATGAAATGACTCGAGCTCCCTCCTCTAGGTCCTCAGTCTCTGAACACAGGCAAGCCCCTCCTCCTGCGCCCATTCCCCCATCTCACTTCCTAACTTTGAATGGCGAGGACCACGTCCTATTCTCTGTTCCAGACTACTGAAGGTGCTCACTGAACACCCTAACCGCCTGAGTCAGATGTCCCAATGCCTGTCAATCACTTTGCCACCAGGGCAAAATGGTTACAATGCCCAACTTCACAAATGTGAACTGAGAAAACCTATTTGGATGCATATATCATCTAACAGCTTAGCTACACATGTAATAGTTAAAAACTGACCTAAAGATGGAAGGATGGGACCATCTGATTAATAGTGTTAGATGGTTTGTTTTAAGAACAGTTAAGAATCATCTGTCATTAGTATGCTGAGATGTATAAACAATTATTTCTCAAATGCTTAGAAGTAGTTGGTTAAATGTATAAGGACGTATGGATAGGTCAATATACTGTTTTTTATCATCATTCCCACTTAACAGACGAGGAAACTGTGGCTTAGATAGGACAAGTAACTTGCCCCAAATCACAGAGCTGACGAGAGCCTGGCTCCCAAGCAGATTGACCCCAGCAGGCTGTCCTTACCGCTCTGCTGGATTCTCCCCTTGTTAAATGATGCTAATAATGGGGTGGCAGCATGAAGACTCATCGTTTTCCTTCTTCTTAGTATTGTTCAAGAAGAAAAGTACGACAAGAATATAGAGATTCCATTTGGTAAGAAAGACTAGTATTTTTTCTTAAATCGCTTAAGGGGTTCCCTGTAATCTCACTTATATCATTTAAATGCTCCTAAGTCCTTCCCTTCAAAGATCACTCTGAAGATAAAGCTTCCTTACCCAAAATACAGGAAATATGAAATAGTGATGTTCAGATTAGGAAGATACTGTTGGCCTTTCATAATTGCTGCCAAGAAGCAGTTGAAAGGCGAGCTGTGTGTGGGCACGGGATGATTCCTCTGGCGCTCTGCCCCTCACGGTGAGGACGAAATGAAATCATGCTTATAAAGAGCTTAGGTTGAGGCCTCCTAAATGTTAATTATCCTCATCATTACTGTTGTTAAAACAGCTACTATGACATTCCTTCCAGCTGATGATGTACATCTCGGCTCATTTGTCCAACCTAGGCTAGATAATCATTAATACCTACACTTACTGGACTGCGCACGACCCTTTCCCCAGTAGCTGTTATCACAACGATGGGGGCCGCTTAGAAGCAAGGGGCCTCTCAGATTCAAGAACGGCTGGATTTAGGTCAGTTCAGGCAGGTATGTTTACTTTATTTTTCCTTCCTCTAGTCCTAGTGACATGAAAATATCAACAAGTATGGAACTCACGTTTTTCAGGGCTCAGGAAAATTTTGGACTAAGACTTGAGGTCCTTCACTGCCTTCATCCATTATAGAGGAATATGTGCTCTCTGTAGAGAGCCTAGCCCAGGAAGTAAAACAGCTCTTTATAGATTAAGTTTCTACAAAAACACTTTCGTGCTGCCAGGGCCCAAATGCTGGCTCCTGACAACCACAACAGAAGAAAGAGTCTTCTGTTGTGGCTTTTGAAACACAAAAAAATAGATCACAAAACAGAAACACTGATTGTAGTTCCAGTTATCAGGAGCTCTGGACTACATACTACAAAGGTCTTGTTTCAACCAAATTGCAGCTTACGTGAAAAGATAAACTGTGTTTGTTTGTTTTTTTTAAAAACTGTTGGGAGGCCACCAAATTTAAATAGCCAAAGGACTCTAGCCGAGAGTGAAAGAACATAAACTGGGGTGAAATCACAAGGCCTTGCACCATCTCTGTTTGAAAAGTGGGACTGAATCGTCCGATACCCAAGTCATCTCACATTTCAAACAAATAAACTACCTGAGAGCCAAGTATCACACAAAAGAGCGAGCTTATCTTTTTAGACCAGGATTCTCAAGTGGTATCCTTCCACGTCTCCTTCCACCAGCCTCAGTCCTTTTGACTTTCTGTTGTCTCAATTCCCATTCCTACTGACCCAATTGCTCTGTTCTGGTCATGTGAACATAAAGATCCCTGACTGAGGTCGCTGGAGAGCCAGGCCCCATGGGGACATGTAAATGAAGAAAGGCTTAGCCCCTGCCTTAAAGATCGCAGGAGCTCTGATGCCCACGTCAGTCACCTTGCCATCTGTATTCGTCTGCTCAGGGTGCTACGACAAAACACCACAGATTGGGTTGCTTGAAAACAGAAATTTATTTTCTCAAAGTTCTAGAGGCTAGGAAGTCCAAATCAAGGTGCTGGAGGATTTGGTGTGAGCCCTGGTCTTCCAGTGAGGACACTGATCCTTTCAGATCACGGCCCCACCCTTATGACCTCATTTCTCCTTAACACACGAGAGAAAACAAGCTGGAACAGAGGCATGCTGAGAGTGGGAAAGCTTTCGAAAGAGTAGGGATTTGTCAGGTGGAACGGGAAACTACAAGTGAGGCAGTAAGAACAGCGATAAGCAATGCAGTGGGGGTATGAAGCTAAAAAGTGTGAGGAAAGATGAGGTTTGAAAGGCCATCCAGGCCCAGGAGCCGACGCCTCTGCTCACCCTTTCTAGCATTCTCCCAGCTTTACTCTAACCCAGGCTGCCCATCATTCTGATGTGTAACCCTCCTCCTTCCGGTCCAAAGCAAGGGTCCAGGCAAACCCATGCCAACAATATGGGGGATGGGGTACACATCCAGAGAAATGAAGGGAAGAATGGAGGAAGATTTGCCAAAAACCAGCTAGATCAAAAGCATTCAAGACCTCAAGGGTCAGGACTGTTCTCCACACAATGGTCAGTGTTATTTTATTAAATAAAGGCCAAATATTGTCCCTCTGCTCATAACTCTCCACTGGCTTCTTCCCTCACTTAGAGTAAAAGCCAAGGTTTTTACCAAGAATGTTCTAGTCTCAGGACTTTTACACCCACTGTTCTGTTTCTCTGACTGAAAGGTTCTTCCCCAGGAAATGGCATGGCTCCCTCTCTCATTTCCTCCAGGCCCCCAGCCCTCCTATCGAAAATGCTAACACTCACCCCAGACACTTCACACCCACTACCCCGCTTCGTTTTTCCCTCCTGAGCACTGGTCACTGAGATACCTTGTATTTGACTTATTATTGTCTGTCTCCCCCATTAAACTGCAATGTATGCTGCATGAGGGCAAGGCTTTTTAGTGTTTCGTTCCATACTGTGTCACCGGTATCTTGAACAGTGCGTGGCGCATCACATATGAGGCGCTCTGTAGCTGTGTGCTGAGTGAGTGTCAGCGTCCTCACAGCCCTGGGCCCTCCGGTCCTCCAGAACCACGCAAAGAAACACATGTACAAAGGACTACTGATCTAAAGGGTAGGGGGAATTGGAGATGAAGATAACTCTGTGGAAAAAAGATCCCCAAGTCTTTACCAAAGGTCATGTAAGTAGGAAAAGATCTAAAACAAGAAAGGAAGATCCTTGACAGTAAGGAGCAAACCTCTAAACAGGAATTCATAATCAACCCCTGAGGTGATCCGAGGGTAAGCAAGACATTAACACTGAAAATGTCACCTCAAAAGAACAAGTCCCCTCCCCTTTTCTGAGTGCTTGCTATGGGGCCAGGCCAGCACAGTCACTCACGCGATCTCACTGGGCCCTCCTAGTCCTGACAAGGCGCTGTCATCATCAGCTGTGTTTTACAGAGGAAGCCGAGCTCCGAGGTGTAAAGAGTTTATAGCTGAGAGAAGTAGCAGAGCTGGGGTTTAAACGGAGTGTTCCTGGTTCCGGAGGCCTTGCCTGGCCCACCCTGCTCTTGGCCGATGAGAACTCAGGAAGGGGAGTCACTCTCCTGAAGGGAGAAGCCTGGGCTGGACCTTGCAGGAGAGCTCGGGCCTCTGTGCAGGCATTAAAGGGACAAAGCCCAGGGGCCAGGAAGGCTTGAAAAATGGGGGCCCCGGCAACTGAGAGGCCCAACTAGAGCGGAAGATGCGTCTCCGACAGTGCCAACAATGGTAACAGCAGCAAATGCTAACTGGTCACTTATAACCTGCCAGGTTATAAGTGACCAGGTATAAGGTCTTTAACATACTGAATCATCCCAAGACTTAAAGTACTATTCTTTATGTTCATTTTATAGTCAAGGAAACCTGAGTCACAGAGAGGTTAAACTTTTGTTCAGAAGCAGCACAGCAAAGGTCTGAACCCAGGCCATTTGGCTCCAGGTTCATCCTGAGCAGATTATTCAGTGGCAAGAAACTAAAGGGGGAAAGGCCACCAAAACATACATAACACGTACCCGTGCAGGCGCACGGTCCCAACAGGCACAAGGCAAAGTCTTCGCCTGGCTTCCCTGCGGCCGGGCCCACATTCCCAATAGCGCTTGCACTCTGCACTCTCCCCATCCCCACCTCCTGCTTTGATCTGCCCTGATGTATTTGTTGCCTGGCTGTCTCCCAAAGGCCTCTGATCTAATGGCAAGCATTTTTTCCCTGAAGATGCTACCCTCAATTAGTGGTGAAATTTAAATCTGCCATGCAGAAAGCACTTTGCTCATTTACGCAGGCAAATGAGGTAAACCAGAAGGAAGGTCACAGCTCTAAGTATTCTGTCAAAGACCATTTTTAGAGAGGGCTTCCATTTGTGTAGAGGAGTCAAGGGCCACCTCTGACCTGCAAACAACGCAGACAAGCTGAACTGCAGCCACAACCCTCAAGTCATGGCTGCGGGGCTTCAAGACAGCCCTCAGAGATACAGGGTGAGAGCCGCTGCTGCACGCTGCCTCCTCTTTCCTCCCCTCCCAAACTGCCCACAGGGCTGAACCTTTCATTTTGAGGTCTCACTGCTAATCGTCAATAAGAACAACTTATCTGTGCTACCAATGGCCAAGTTAATCAGAGAGCAATGTCCTCTGATGACCGGGCAAGTAAAATCCATGGGGTTATCAAGATCTCTGCTAACCAGTCTCAACTCTGAAACCACAGGGAGGGCCCCAGCAAAGAGCAGAGCTATACCACAAGGTCCTGGAAAGATTCAAGATTATTCCAGCCAGGCACACTTTGCAAATGGGAAAAATCCAGC
The DNA here is from genome assembly GCA_004026765.1 of Micronycteris hirsuta. Classification (NCBI taxonomy): domain Eukaryota; kingdom Metazoa; phylum Chordata; class Mammalia; order Chiroptera; family Phyllostomidae; genus Micronycteris; species Micronycteris hirsuta. The sequence continues at coordinate 8,375 of PVJI01007326.1, read as the reverse complement.
TGCTCAAAGAAAGGGTGAGACAGCTTTGCGTACCCACACCCCCCCTTGCCAGGACCCTCTGTACCCCTTAAAAGATAGGAAATACAAAGCTGCAAATAGGTAGCAGAAATCCCCTTACTGGTTTAGCTCTCAGCTTCATAGATTATTACCCCTCAGGGACTGATATGAGCTTCAAGACATCTTTTAAACCATCATGTTCACATGCTAAAATTAATTATTAAAAACTGTCTCATTCCTGACTATATATCTGAAGTCCATGAGTACACACAAATGCACCAAAATTCATGTATAAAAATGTTCTTAGCAGCATTATTCCTAATAGCCTCAAATTAGAAAGTGCCCAAATGTCCATGAAAAGTTAGAATGAATAAATAAATTGTGGGTTATTCACACAATGGAAGAGTATACAGCAAAGAGAATAAATGATCTACAACCACACACAACCATGGATAAATTTATAAGTTCAACCACAGATGAACTCAAGACATAATGCTGAGTAAAAGAAGCCAGACTGAAACTGCATTTGATCTGAGTTCATTTTTAAAGAACAAAATAAGGCAAAACTAGCCCTGGCTAGGTAGCTCAATTGGTGAGAGTATCATATTGATACACGAAGGTTGCAGGTTTAATCCCAGGTCAGGGTACATACAAGAAACAACCAATGAATGCATAAATAACTGGAATAACAAATTAATATTTCTCTTTTTCTCTCCCCTTCCTTTCTCTCTAAAAACAGTAAACTAAAAAATTGCAGGCAAAACCAATCCATAATGGTTAGATACCAGGTAGTGGTTATGCCTGGTAAAGGATTCTGGGGTGGTGGTGGTGGTGGTGGGGCTGGTCATTTTCTGTTTCTTGACCTGGGAACTTGTCACACAGGTATGTTCCATTTGCGGCTATTCACTGAGCTGTACTCATGATGAGTATACTTTTCTTAATGGATGCTACACTTAAGTGAGAAGTTTTTAAAAACTGCCTACAGACATTGTCCAATCCCACTCCTTACTGTTTGGAGGAATGTCCTGTGTGGTTTTCCACAGCCACAGCAAGTCAGTGACAGGAGCCACCAAAATCATGGCTATCGATGACTGGGTGATTACTGTGGACCAGACATTCTAAGAACATTATAAACAGGAGTTCATTCAATTCTAAAAAATTGCCTTTTGAAGGTGCTGTTATTTTTATTCCCAACTTGAAGGAACAGGAAAATGAGGTTTAGATGATTTAAGGCCAGCTCTACTGCATGGGAAAGTCAGGATGCGAAGGTGACCCTAAAGTTCACGGACTTGATAATCTAAGTGGGATACTCGTTCATGTTATACATGTAGAGGTTGCATTAGGCCCCCCACACTTTTTTCCATAACCCTTTTTATTGAGTCTAGGCCAGCTATCTTGTATCACATTCTGGATTTAACTGATTGTTTCCTCATGATAAGATTAAGCACTATTTCTGGCAAGGATGCACACAATGCTAGCCTAGTGGGGCTGTCAGGGCCAATCACCTTGTTAAAGCAGTGACCTCCATGCCTCTCCATTAGAAAGGTAGATTGCTCTTTCTAATTGGTGATTAATGTGTTGGTTGATATTCTGAAGCCAGGTAAATAGCAAGTTCCTAGAAAACCTTTCTACAGTGACTCAGTGTTTGTATCCTTCTTTCTCCCTCCCTTCTGCCCTCTCTAAAAATAAATAAAATCTGCCCTGGCTGGTGTAGCTCAGTGGATTGAGCGCGGGCTGGGAACCAGACGGTCCCAGTTCGATTCCTGGTCAGGGCACATGCCTGGGTTGCGGGCCGGGTCCCCGGTGAGGGCCATGTGAGAGGCAACCATACATTGCTGTTTCTCTCCCTCTCTGTCTCCCTCCCTTCCCCTCTCTCTAAAAATAAATAAATAAAGTCTTTAAAAAATAAATAAATAAAATCTTTTTAAAAAATCAACTATTGAGGCATAATTTATATATTGTACAATAAACTGTATCCATTAAAAGCGCACAATTTGGGCTTTCTGATTTGTCATCTGCAGTGGAACTGCCACCAAGATGCAGATTTTCATGAAAATCCCTACACAGAAGGCCATCGCTCTCGCAGTTGAACCCTCGGATGCGATAGAAAATGTAAAGGCCAAGGTAAGGAAGGGTTCCTCCCGATCAGCAAAGACTGGTCTTGGCTGGCGAGCAACTGGAAGATGGACATACTTTGTCTGACTACAACGTTCAAAAGGAGGCCACTCTTCAGCTTAGGTTGAGACTTCGTGGTGAGGCTAAGAAAAGGAAGAAGTCTTACACCATTCCCAGAAAGAATAAACATAAGAGAAAGAAGGTGAAGCTGGCTGTCCTGAAATGCTACAAAATAATGAGAATGGCATAAACCAGTCGCGTTCCTTGGGAGTGCCCTTCAGGGGAGTGTGGTGCTGGAGATTTTATGGCCAGCCACTTCAACAGGCGTCATTGTGGCCAATGTTGTCTGACCTATTGCTTCAACAAACCAGAAGACAAGTCATTGTATACGGGTTAATAAAAGACATGAACTAACCAAAAGAAGTACAATTTGGTAACTGAAATATGTACACAGGAGTGGAATCATCACCACAATCAAGAGAGAAAACATTTCCATCACCCCCAAAAGTCTTCCCATGCCCCTCTGCAGTCAATTCTTGCCACTGCCAGCTGCCAGGCAACCACTGATATGCCTGCTGTCACTTTAGATTAGTTTGCATTTTCCAGAGCTGGGTATAACTGGAATCATAACTTGCAGTCGTTTGAGTCTGGCTTCTATCACTCTCAGCTTTTAATGACTGGGCAGCTTCAACCATGTTGGTGCATGTAGCAGGAATTCATTCCTTTTGGCTCCCGAGTAGTATTCCAGTGGATGGCTAGACCAGCTCGTTTATTAACCTGTGGATGGGTGCTTTCCAGTTTGGGATTTCAAGAATAAAGCTGTTGAAAAGAGCTGAGTACAAGTCTTTGTGTGAACATGTCTTCACTTCTCTTGGGCAAATACCTATGAGTGGAATGGTAAGTGTATGTTTAACTTTGTTTTTAAAAAGATTTTATTTATTTTTAGAGAGAGGGGGAGGGAGGGAGGAGGAGGAAGAGAAACATCAATGTGCAAGAGACGCACTGATTGCCTCTTGCACGCCCCCAACTGGGGACCTGGCCTGCAACCCAGGCATGTGCCCTGGCCTAGAATCCAACCAGCAATCTTTTGGTCTGCAGGCCAGCACTCAATCCACTGAGGGCTGTTTAACTTTTAATAAACTACCAAAGAATTTTCCAAAGTGAGTTTATATACCCATTTATATTCCCAGCAGCAGCAGGCAAGGGTTCTAACTGCCCCAGATCCTCGCTTGGTCCTCATGTCTGTCATTTTATTCCCCAGTGATTTTAAAATCCAGTAAGGTTCCTTACTTGAATTTGTTATGCATTTGTGTGATTATGTCTATCTCCACCACCCCTGGACCTTATAGGAGAAAACTTTAGTTCAACACAGTGCCTAGCATATAGCAGATACTTAATTAGTATAAATATTCAATAAATATCTGTTGAATGAATAAAATCTGCCACCTCTCCAATGAAAAGATGGTAAACTAAATATTCTTAGACCTAATAGTAACTTATCAGGAAGTTTTCTACAACCACTTGGTACTAGATCCTGCATTTCCCACTCAACCAGAGATGAGAGGCCAAACCTTACTTGATTCTGCTGCCCCTCAATAAATAGTACCCCAGAAGGCAAACAGAAAAAGGCCCCTCTTGTATCACACAGCCTGCTATGTGCAGGCACTGAAGCCCCACGGCAGGGCTGTGTGGCTCAATCTTACACCCTCTAGCAAAGGGCTTTAAAAATAGTAAATTTCAACTGCAATATTGTGTCCAGGTAAATGCTATGCTGCCCTGAAGACTGAGCCCCGGTTCTATCACCAGGTTTTGTGGGACATTCCTCCCCAAAGAGTAGGGAAGAGAATATACATGCTGCCACCTTCTCTCCAACCAGGTTAATGCTGGACTTTGATGACACCAAGATCTCCTCATAGTGATGTACCCTGACCCCTTTTCAAGGGCCAGCTTCCCACCACATCTGGTATCTTAGAGCAACAAAATCTGTGAAATGAGAGCACATATGCCAAGTGCCCGTACAATGCTTGGACCATAGCAAGCACACAATAAATGTGTCAGGAACAGAAAATGGGAGGGTCAACATAATGGAGGCCATCTTTGGTGTTATTGTTTTAATCAGCTGCCCAGCTTCCTTGACTACAGGGAGTTTTCCATTCCACAGGGACTAACTGAAATTAAGATGCACTAATAAAAATGTGGCCTACAGTTATTTATATGATTATGGTCTGAATACATTATGAGATGGAAATGAGGGGGACTTCTCCCTAAGTGGGACTGTTTCTCACTGGAAACAACTGCTTTCTCAGCCCTCTGGCAACACTTGCTAGAGATGCTGGGGCTTGGTCATCTCTCAGTAGGCAAAGCAATTAAGAAAAGGACTGTTGCCCTTCCCCTTCCCACTGCCAACAGAAAAAGTTAAAAAATCACAGAAAAAGGGACAGGCGCTTGGTCTCAGACATTATTTAAAAAAAAAAATCACTTAGAGATAATGCTGTTTCTAGTGAAGTGACTGGCAAGTGGGGCCTGGGCCTGAGGAGCACATGTGGCAGGAACCAGGCACTTGGCCTGCAGGGCACTAGACCTCCTGGGGTGGGAAGGGGTGACACTCGGAAGCTCCCTCAGGAGGTGTCTCCACTGGAGGACAAGAGTTATTTCCCCCAACTGTGGAGGAAAAGCCTTGACTAAAAATTGGCCCGGAAACCCAGGACTTAAATCCGTAGTTTTGTGACCACAGCGAGGTGGAAAGCTACTGTGCTTATCCTGAGAAATTAATCTCAGGAGGACTGTGAGTAGGCTCTAAAAGTAAGTACTCCCCTGGACTCCAGTGAGATACACTCTGGACTGAATTGAATATTCCTGCTTCCTGACATGCACAGAGAGCTTAGATTAGCAGGGCCAGTGTGCTCTCTCTCAGGAGTCACATGGCCTCGACCAATCTTCCACGTGGGTGAAAACTGGAAGAAAAAGCGTTCTGGCCAAAAGATAAAGTCTGTCTGACCCCCAGCAGACCCCTCCCAGTGGTGACCCTGGAGCAGCTGTGCTAGTTACATGCCTTCTTCCAGCCCTCCCATTAACCAGAGCTGTGAGAGTGAAAATCTAATATCCTATTACCACAGCAAGCACCGAGGCTGTCCCTGGGCTGGGGCTAAAAGCATCTGCAAATCAATCTGGAAGCTCTTCTACCAACTGGCCGTTTCTTGAACACATTCCAATTTTAGAAAATACAAAACAAGGGTAAATACACTGGTCTGAAAGCGCAGGAAAAAAGACAGGTGCAAACCAGAGCCACTCTCCACCCACGAGGCTCTGGGCTCACCTCGGAATAAGAAGGGGCAGCTCCAACGCAGAGTCTCAGCAACACAGCACAGGAGCTGCAGACTTTCAGGCAACAAGGCAGTGGTCCTTTCCTCGTGATCTGTGTTTAGGAGGACTTAGCAACTGACTCACAAACTATGGGGAGGGGACACTGCAGTCACAGGACCCTGCCACAGGCCACCCCCGGACCCTGGAGTTGCCTGCAAACAAAGCTTCTCTCCCAATACATCCATAGACCGCCCCCTGACACCGGATCTTGTTGCCCTACCCAGATCAACGATTATGAAATAAAGAGATGCCCAAGGTATACAGTATTAAATTAAAATAAACAGAAAACAAGCTGCACAACAGTAGGCGCATGATCTCATGTTTTTAAACATTTTGGGGGGGCAATATTAGCCGAAAAGATATTCCAGCTATTACTGCAGATTACTTCTGGAGATTGGGATTATAAGGGACTTTCTGTTATATACCTATAGAACATCTATGGATATTTATAATGATTGGAATTTTAAAGAGTAAATAATTATATTGCTCCTGGAAGTAGAAAAATATTTGTAAGGTGATGGAATGGTTCAAGCTGTCACAAACCATAGTGGTCATGCCACCCCCGCCCCACCACCAGGTGTGAGTTTGGTTTGTTTCCCAGAGCCGCTGCCTGTGACACTGGCTGGGAAGACCCAGGTGGGTAGCAAAGCAGGCCCACAGGAGAGGGATACTGGGTCTCCTCCCTACCACCGCCTGCAAGAGTGTAAACTCCCAAGTACTGCCCTTGAAAGTGATGACGCAATACGTTATTTGCCAGAACAAGCAAAGTGCCAAGGTGTATGAGACAGATACAAAAACAGGGAAATGACTTTCGACTTTGAACTGCTCGGGGCAGGCCTGGCAAACAAGCTTCGTTTGGAGTATCATTTCCAGTCAGCTACAAGTGACTGCCACGGGGTCAATGGCAATTTCTACCAAGAATAAGCGGGAGAGATAGGATGGGGAGGTCCAGTGGCAGCTCAGGCACGTCCGTGGGGGCTGGGCAAAACTTAATCCATAATTTAGTCATCATTCCATGAAACCCTATAGTGCCCCATGCCCCATTCACAGGTGTGCTCTGTCCAAGGAGAAACACCGCGCCTTCCGTCCCAGCCCTCTGCTCAGACAGGAGCTGCGTGATGAGGTGGCTATGCGTGGCGTCCAAAGGGGCCGGGGGTGATGGAGAGGCACAGGCAGCACACCACCAAAGGGACATTACACAAGACAACTGTCTGGACTCTTCAAAAAAGGTCGTCACTAAAAAACAAGGTGGGGGGCAGAGAGAACTGCTCTGAGCTAAAAGAGATGAAGAGGCACTAGCTGAGTGCACTATGAATATTAATTGGCTCCTGGAACAAAAACTTCAGCTATAAGAGATGGTTTTAAGTCAAATGTGTACATTTAAAAACAGACTATTTATATAAAATACTATCGAATTAATGCTAACATTCTTAAAAGTGGTGTTATTGCAGTCATGGAGGAAAAGTCCTGAAGCTTAGGGACCTACGCTGAGATTTTTAGGAGTGAAGTGACACAGAGCCGGCGGCTTACTTTCAAACGGTCCAATGTCTATACAAATTAAGGGAGAAAGGGGAAATGTGGCAAAATTTCAACTACTGGCAAGCACTGGGCCACTGTTGAGTTACTCTTACAACTTTGCAATGGGTTTTACAATTTTTCAAATTTAAAAGATGGGGAGGAGAGAAAAAAGTCACGGATGTTTACAGGGAACGGTGAAGTCTGACAGCCACGGGAAGGAAGGCCAGGTGCCCGGCGGGCGCCGCTCACACAGGGCGACGGCTAGCACACATGGAGCGCCCCCGTGTGCCCAGCACCACCCCCACTGCCTCACAGGCCAGCCGCCCTGCACCCCCACAGCAGCCCGGAGGCAGGCCCTGCCATCACCCTCAGCTTACAGATGAGCAAAGAGCAGGACAAAGATCCGCACCCCAGTCTAACTAGGTCTGAAGCTCTGTATCACTATTCCAAAATGCCTCCCTTAGCTAATCTCTTTCTTTAAAGAACACCGGGTGAACAAGAATCAAAAAAAACGGAGAGAGGCTGAGGAATCTCTGGGACAACCTGAAACGTTCCAATATCCGAGTCATAGGGCTGCCAGAAGAAGAACAACAGCAAGAAATTGAAAACTTATTTGAACAAACAATGAAGGAAAATTTCACCAATCTGGCAAAGGAAATAGACTTCCAGGAAGTTCAGGAAGCCCAGAGAGTCCCAAAGAAGTTGGAGCCAAAGAGGAACACACCAAGGCACATCATCATTAAGTTACCCAAGATCAAAGACAAAGAGAAGCCCCTAAAAGCAGCAAGAGAGAAAGAGACAGTTACGTACAAAGGAGGGCCCATAAGACTGTCAGCTGATTTCTCAAAAGAAACCTTGCAGGCAAGAAGGGGCTGGAAAGAAGTATTTGAAGTCATGAAAGGCAAGGACCTACATCCAAGATTACTCTATCCAGCAAAGCTTTCATTTAGAATGGAAGGGCAGATAAAGTGCTTCCCAGATAAGGTGAAGTTAAAGGAGTTCATCATCACCAAGCCATTATTATATGAAACATTAAAGGGATCTATCTAAGAAAAAGAAGATAAAAAATATGAACAGTAAAATGACAACAAACTCATAACTATTAACAAATGAACCTAAAAGAAAAGAAAAACAATGAAAACAAAAACTAAGCAAACAACCAGAACAGGAACAGAATCAGAGAACTGGACATCGCACAGAGGGAGTTCAGTGGGGAGGGGTGCGGGGGTGGGGGGAAAGGTACAGGGAAGAAGAAGCATGGTTAGTAGGCATAAAGTAGATGGAGAAAGATAAAAATGGCAAAGGAAACAGGACTCAAAGAACTTCTATGTACAACCCATGGACATAAACTAAGGGGGGGATGCTGGAGGGCTGGGGGGGCA
>PVJI01007325.1:0-78918 GCA_004026765.1 Micronycteris hirsuta | reverse complement strand
CAAAGAAGCCGGAAACCAAACAGCACATAGTGTGTGATTCCAGTTGTAAGAAGTTCTGGAATAGCCAACAGTAATCTATGGGGAGAGAGGTCAGAATAGTGTTTATCTTTGAGGAAAAGGGAGCAGATGTTGACTGAGAAGCCAGAGAGACTTTTCCGGAGGATAAAAATGTTCTTGTATCAGCGCTGCCCAATAGAAGTGAGATGCAGTCCACCACTGCGAATCACAGGTGTCATTTAAAATTTCCAGTAGCCTCATTAAAAAAAAAGTAAAAGGAAACAGTGACATTTATGTCAGTAGTATATTCAAAATATTAGATTTGAATGAAATCATTATAAAATTATTAATTATCTATTTTATGTTCTTTTTTTTATATTCATCGATATCCAATGTATATTCCATGCTTACAGGACTTCTTAGGTGGGACTGACCCATGTGGTGGGTGGCCACTGCAGTAGAAAACACAGGTCCGCATCTTACTCTGACTTGTTATATATAAAAACTCATCCAGCTGTACACTGAAAAAATGTGCATTTTACTTTATGTAACTTATACCTTAATAAAAAAACAATAATTTACTAAAAAGGCAAAACAGAAAGAATTTAAAAGGAGGCTAAGGAGAGAGAGTCGGGATAGAGTAACCAGGCAAAGAAAAGAAGCTGTACTCATAAATCTATTGACCAACTTAGCAGGGAAATCTGTCCACACTCCAGACCCCCAAGACTAGGCCAGGAAACCATGACATATCAACTTTGGTGGAAGCTAATCAAGAGCTTAGCGTTCAGTTTTCAGCATTCTATCCTAATTCTCTAGTGTGTGACATGTGACGGCTCACTAATAATAGTAAAAGCAGATACTGACAACTTTGCCGAACTCTTGCCACGTCCTCAGGATGCTGCTGAGGACTTCCCTGCGCGGTCCCATCCAATCCTCTCCGCAGCCCTCTGGGGTTCCTTCTCTTGTGATCCTCCCATTTTGCAGACCTGGAAACGGAAGCTCAGTAACTTGGCCAAAGTCACTCTACTCAGAAGTGGCACAGAGGGGATTTCTTTTCTGTTTTGACATTTAAAATAAAAACATCGCTTCTATTGACAAGTTTGGGACACAATGGGCTTCACAGAACAACAGAAAGAAGACAGTCCCAAGACACGGGAGCGTAACACTGCGGCAGACAGGTTAACGCTCTTCACTCTCATCCTCTCCCTCAGCACTCTCCGCTCTAACTTCCCCAAGGGCAGCCATATCCTCATAGGCCACAGAAAACTCTCCTTCGTCCATCCCTCATTGGTATATACCGGTGGACAAAGGCACGCTTGGCAAACATCAGGGCAAACTTGTGGTCCAGGCAGGCCCAGGCCTTGGCAGCTGCCATGGTGTTGCTCGGCGTGCACACAGCTCGCTGTGCTTGGGCCAGGTCTCCACCAGGCGCCACAGTGGGAGGCTGGTCACTAATGCCAACTCAAAGCCAGTGGGGCACCAGTCCACACACTGGGTGGTACACTTGGGCATGATGGTGGCGATGGCAGCAGTGACATCTTTGGGAACCACATCACCACAGCACAACAGGCAGCGAGCCATGTATTGACTGTGGCAAGGTTTATACTTTACCATCTGGTTGGCTGGCTCGAAGCACGCATTGGTGATCGCTGCTACAGTAAGCTGTTCGTGGCAGGCTTTCTCGGCAGAGGTGACAGGGGCACATGTGGCCAGAGGGAAGTGGATGCGGGGATAAGGCACCAGGTTGGTCTGGATTCGGTCAGATCAACATTTAGGGCTCTGTCAAACCTGAGGGGAGCGTGGACGGGAGGACACAGCTGGCTAATAAGGCGGTTAAGGTTAGTTTAGGTTGGATGTTCAATATCAAGTTTCCTGCGACCGATGTCAAGCATGGCCTCGCTGCCAACCGTGAAGGCGCGGTCACAGAGCTCCAGGGTGCTGTGGGTGGTGAGAACAGAGTTGTAGGGCTCAGCTACAGCTGTGGAAACCTGGGGGGGCTGGATAAGGGAGAACTCCAGCTTGGACTTCTTGCCGTAACCGACAGAGATGTTCCGTCAGCCGGGAGGTGAACCCGGAGCCAGTTCCCCTAGCCCACGCTGTGGAAAACCAAGGAGCCCTGAAGCCCTGTGCACTGATAGCCAGTTTCAGATTCAGTCCAAGACAAGGTCGATGATCTTGCCAGTGGTGTAGCACCCACGGGCATAGTTACTGGCAGCATTTTTCTTGCCTGTGATGAACTGCTCAGGGTGGAAGAGCTGGAGGTAGGTACCCATGTGAACTTCATCAATGACCCTGGGTTCCAGGTCTACAAACACTGCCCTAGGCACATGGTTGCCAGCGCCTGTCTCACTGAAGAAGGTGTTGAAGGAGCCATCTGCCCCTCCCAAAAGGTCTTGTCTCTTGGCCTCTGGCCATAGGGCTGGATGCCATGTTCCAGGCGGGAGAGCTCCCAGCAAGCATTGCCGATCTGGACACCAGCCTGGCCAACATGGATGCACTCACTTGTAACTGAGACTCGTAGGGCTCCACAGGGCTGGAGGAAGCCAAGGGGCTGAGAAGAGGACCTCCCACTGACAGAGTATCAAGGAGTCGGGAGGGAGGGGCGGTAGGAAGAAGTCAAAGAGGGTATTTCAACGCAGGTTTCCTTGGCTTCCAGCCTGATGTTCTTAACCACTACCTCTACTGAAGCTTGAAATGCTTTACTTGCTTTAAAAATAAATAAATAAACGAAGAAGAAAAAGAAATAAACAAGTGAGGAAGAGTGGATTCAAGGTTATGTCTATAAATAACGTCACTTGCTCCCTGGCCTTCAGACATGCTCTCCTGACGGGGGAGAGGGGAGCTGGGGTTGTATAGAGCTCCAGGCTATCTTGTCTGAATGCCCAAGGAAGCGCCAGTCACATGGGAATGTCTTTCCGTCAGGAGTGTCCCAATTCCAAAAAGGTTGAGAATGGCTGCCATGGAGAGCTTCGCATGTCCCCTTCTTACTTTACAGAGGGAGAAACTTAAGAGACCCAATGAAAGAGGCATCTTGCTCAAGGTCACACAGCTGGTGCTCTGTGGCTCCATCGTTGAAACACCTTCACTTTGCATCGACCGAATCAGACATGCCTTTCCCACCGTGGCAGGTACTGCAGCGGTGTCTAAACCTGAACACGACTCTGCCAGGTCTTGAGGAGTTTATGCTCCAGTAAAGGGACACGTTATATCAAGCCAAGAATGTGGACCTTAAGAGACTTTTGGAGGCTCATGAGAGGGAGAATACAGCAGGTTGGAGAGGAAAGGGAAGACTGGCATTTCAGCTGGATCAGAAAGCAGAAATAAAGGAGTGGGCACTCCCCAAAGGAGAGCCAGCGGGCACCCATGTCAGCTGAATTGTGTATCTCCCATCTGCCCACATATTACCCTACCTCTATCATCCTGCATGGTGCTGGGTCTACATTAAGGCTCGACCATTTCTGGTTGACTGATGCAGAATGGAACCCATGCATCAAAAATGGAAAGAGAAAGTTGCATTCGTTCATTCAACAAATATTTGCTAAATGTCTATTATGTTCTATGCGTAGCGCTAAGTACTTTACCTGGGACTTCAGTCAAATATACTAACTGTCCCTGGGTCCACCTCACTCTGCCTGACATAATAGAACAATAATGGTAGGAGTAGGAGCTATACTTATCATTTATTGCATGTTTACAATATGCCAGGTGTTTTGCTCAGCAATTTGCATTAATTCACTCATTTAGTCTTTTCCCTCAAACTGAGGTAGGTTACGTTTATTATCTTCACTTGACAGAAGAGGAAACTCAGACAGAGAGGACATGTATCATTTTAAGGCCACACAGCAAAGAACTAAGGAGGTAGGATCTGAACGCAGGTAAATTCCAAACCAGAAGGAATCCAACCACTTGCTTCCATATTCTTGTCCACTACACAAGTCCAGGCACCACCTCTTCAGCAAGATGTGTGCAATCGCATACTTGAATTTCTGGCAGCTGTTGCTGCCCTCTGCCCCAGATAGCAACCCTGCAAGGACTTACCTGCACAGGCGGAACAAGCCAAACCCTTACAGTGGCCTGTGAAGCCCTGCGTGACCTGGTCGCTGCCTCTCCAGCCTCACCTCTCCACACCCTACCTTCCTCCTTCCCTGTAGTCAACTGGCCTTTCAGAGCCTGGAAATCACCACTCTCTTTCTCAACTGCAGCCCTTTCAATGGGCTTCCTCTAGCCTGGAACGACCACCCTGCAGCCTGGAACATTCTTCCCTCTGCCTGGACCATTCTTTTGTCAATCTGGAGCTCCCGGCCCTTAGCCCGGCCTGCAGCTCCCTTTGCTTATCCTAGAGCACCTTCCTCTTAGCCTGGCCACCCTCCCCGCCCCCTCCCCCAGCCTGATCGTGCTTCCCTGGCTGGTACCTCCCGCTGTTCCTTCTGTGTCTGGTCATTTCCCTATCATTCAGATTTCAGCATAAATATCACTTCCCCATGAGACCTTTCCGGGTCAGTTCTCTGGTGCTTTATTCCTTTTGCCTTTTCCTTGCTTCATTTTTACCTGTAGCACTTGCCGCCCTGTGTATTTGTGTGTGTGTGTGTGTGTGTGTGTGTTGCTTGGTTAATGTCTGTGTATCTCTAGGTCATAAGGTTTCTTGAAAGTAAGGGCTTCTTTGTGTGCTGTGGTATGGCTGGCACATAGTAGGCACTTCATAAATCTTTTTTTTTTTTAAGATTTTATTTATTTTTAGAGAGAGGGGAAGGGAGGGAGATAGAGAGGGAGAGAAACAGCAATGTATGGTTGCCTCTCACATGGCCCTCACGGGGACCTGGCCCGCAACCCAGGCATGTGCCCTGACTGGGAATCGAACCGGGACCCTCTGGTTCCCAGCCCGCGCTCAATCCACTGAGCTACACCAGCCAGGGCTAGCACTTCATAAATCTTGATGGAATGAACAAATAGGTAAATAACGTGGTAGGCACCTTAGGCCTCAAATAAGAATCATCATCATCACTGTTGTTCAGTGCGTTCTTATTGCAGGGGGAGCACATCTGAGCTATTTCGTTTACGCACTGGGTAACTCTGTGATTCAGGGATAATGCTCATCCCCATTTTACAGATGAGGATTCTGAGATTCTGAGAAGTGTCCCCACTTGGCCAAGGTCATGTGACTGATTAGAGTAAGAAAAAAGCCTCAGCCCTGGTTGGCGTGGTTCAGTGGATTGAGTGCAAACTGAAAGGTTGCCGGTTCGATTCCCAGTCAGGGCACATGCCTAAGTTGCAGGCCAGGTCCCCAGTTGGGGGCGTGCCAGAGGCAACCAATTGATGTATCTCTTATACATCAATGTTTTTCTCCCTCTCTTTCTCCCTCTCTTCTCCTCTCTCTAAAAATAAATAAGTAAAATCTTAAAAAAAAAAAAAAAGGCTTCACCCCAGGCCTCCCTTGCACTCCAGCTATGTTGCACCCCTCAGGCCATCTACTGCCCCTCAGAGAGCAGGGCCAGCTCCTTCTCCCTGCTCCCTCTCCTGTCCCTTTCTTCCGTTCCTCCAGGGATGAGTTCCTGCCTCGAGTCCTTCAGCTAACAGAGTGGATCAGAAGGTCTGTCAGGACCTGGCTCTTCAATACAGTCATCGTGATCCCTGTTATTGTTTACTGAGAGATTACCAGGTACCAGGCGCTGCACTCACTCCTATCGCCTCACTGAGCCCTGCCCCCACCAGCCTAAGGAGTAAAGAGCATGATCCGAGGCTTAGAAAGGCAAAGCCCCTCGCCTGAGGTGACACCATGAGGAATTAGAGAGAGCCAGGGTTCAAACACGTCCTTCTGACACCAGTCTTTGTGGCCCAGAGGAGGAAAGTCAGACCCTGTCTGGAGAGTTCACTCCCATGCCACGCAGCAGCCATCTGGCCGGCTGTCCCTTTCGAAGGACTGCTGGCCTTGCTGTGCCATCAGGACCAGCAGGCCCCAGGGGGTTGAGAGCCCTGGAGACCCTCAAGCTGATCCACCAAGAAAAGACCAGGCTTTCTAGATGTATTTTTCTATTTCATTCTCTAAAAATTTCTTGTGTGTATGTTTTATAATGAAGATATCAGAACAGTTTAATTGTGTACTCATAGATATTATGAATAAGTAACTACATATATTAGAGATATGGGCTCAGAGATTGTTTCCTGTTACGAATATATGATCATAGAAATTTGGAGCTCGTTGGTTAAGACAGCAAGGACAAGGACAAAAACAATTATTACAGAAGATCTACATACAAAAGAGTGAAGTTAGGCCCCTGCCTTACACCATGTTCAAAAATTAACTCAAAATGGGTCAAAGACTTAAAACTATAACACTCTGCCTGGCTGGTGTAGCTCAGTGGATTGAGCGCGGGCTGGGAACCAGAGGGTCCCGGTTCGATTCCCAGTCGGGGCACATGCCTGGGTTGCGGGCCAGGTCCCCAGTGAGGGCCGTGTGAGAGGCAACCATACATTGCTCTTTCTCTCTCCCTTCTCTCTCTGAAAATAAATAAATAAAATAAAATAAAATAAAACTCTTAGTAGACAGCATGGGGTAAATCTTCATGACCTTGGATTTGGCAATGGATTCTTAGTTACATCACCAGAGCACAAACAACAGAAGAAAAAAGAGATTAATTGGACTTCATCAAAATTTAAAACTTTTATACATGAAAAGGTTTTTCACTATCAAGTGAAAAAACCTACAGAATGGGAGGAAATCTTTGCAAATTATATATCTGATAAAGATCCAGAATATATAAGAACTCTTACAATTCAATAATAAAAACAACAACCGAATTAAAAATGGGCAAAATTCTTGAATAGATATTTCTACAAAGAAGGTATACAAATGGCCAATAAGTACATGAAAAGTTGCTCAACATGGGAAATGCAAAGCCATATGGGAAATGCAAATCAAAGCAACAATGAAATATCACTTCACACCCACTGGAATGGCTATAATAGAAAAAAATTAAGAAAATTACAAGTGTTGGCAAGAACATAGAAAAATGAGAACTTTCTGCACATTGCTGGTGGGTATGTAAAGTGGTACAGTGCTGTGAGAAACACTTTGCTGGTTCCTCAAAAAATTAAATGTAGAATTACCAGATGACCGAGCTTCTAGACATATACAAGAAAAAAATTGAATACAGGTATTCATACAAAAACTTATAGCTCTGACTGATGCAGCTCAGTGGATTGAGTGTGGGCTGTGAACCAAAGGGTCACTGGTTCGAATCCCAGTCAGGGCACATGCCTGGGTTGTAGGCCAGGTCCCCAGTTGAGGGTGCATGAGGGGCAACCACACATTGATGTTTTTCTCCCTCTTTTTCTACCTCCCTTTCCCTCTTTAAAAAATAAATAAATAAATAAATAAAATCTTTAAAAAAAAACTTGTACGTGAAACAGTACTGTTCACAATTGCCAAAAGAGGGGAACAACCCAAATGTCCATCAACGGATAGATAGATAAACAAAATGTGGGGTACCCATACAATGGACTATCATTCAGCCTTAAAAAAGAATGAAGCACTTATACATGCTACAACATGGATGAACTTCAAAACCATGCTAAGTGAAAGAAGCCAGACACAAGGTCATGTATTTTATTATTGCATTTATATGAAATATCCAGAATAGGCAAATCCATGGAGACAGAAAGCAGGTTAGCGATTGCTAGGGGTCAGGGGAGGAAGAACTGGGGATAGCTGGTGATGAGCGTGGGGCTTGTCTCTGGGGTGATGAGAATGTTTCGGAGCCTGACGGAAATGATGGTTGCTCAATACTGCGAAGCTACTAAATGTGACGAGATTGTACACTTTAAAATGGTTGAGGTGAGCCCTGGCCAGGTGACTCAGGTGGTTAGAGCATCGTCCTGTACACCAAAAGACTGCGAGTTTGATCCCTGGTCTGGGCGCTTCTGGGAGGCAACCCATAGATGCTTCTCTCACATCAGTGTTTCTCTCTCTCTCCTTTCCTCTCTCTCTAAAATCAATAAACATATCTTCGGGTGAGGATTAAAAAATAAAGTAAAATGTTAAGTTAAACTTAATAAAACACAATTAATTATTATAAAAGAAATACATGACTGTAATAAGAAAATATTTTTTCCAAACAGCACAGACTGGTACTAAGTGATCTCTTCCCACTCCCCACTTCCGCTCCCCAAAGGAAATAAACACATGTACTACAATTTATTACATATTTTTCCTCAAATATTTTCTGTACATGTAGAAGTGTACAACACACGTGTGTGTTTTACACAAGTGGGATTATATTACACCCAGTGTACTGCTGTTTTTCCCTTGGCAATATTATCCATTCCATGTCAATACATTCTTCTCAACAGCTCCGTTTTCTGAAAGGCCCACGCTTTCCCCATGTCTCCATCCTCAGCGTCCTGAGTTCCAACTCCTATTCTGCCACAGACTTGTCTGTGACTTTGACCTTAATTGTTGCTTTGTGACACGGTATTGTGAGGAGTCTCTAATACCCAGCAGGTGTCTGGCCCCTTGGGCTTTGTGAACAGGAGAGCTGCTCACTCCATCCTACTCTAGGACCCGCTGAGAGTCCTGAACACTAATGCTTGGGAGTCTAGACTCCCCCTCTTACTAACTGTGTGACCTGGGGGAAGTTCCCTAACCCCTCCGAGCCTCAGTTTCCGCGGCTGCATTGAGGATAGCAACGGTCCTGCAGGTTGATGCCCGGGAAGCACTGAGCACGAGGCCCAGTTCAGAGCCAGCGGAGTCATATGATCTTCCAGGAAGAAAAGGTGGGCCAGAGCCCTGGGTCTGCGGCCACCTGCCTTTGGGCAGGGCTCTAATGTGGGGTGCTAAGACGGGAAGGTGAGGCCGAGCTGGGCGGCCCTGGGAACCCGGGAAGGAGGCGAGGCTGGAGTGGAAACGATTAGAATGAGAACAAACTGGCTCCTGAATAGAAGCTTTTATTCCTGCCGGAGAGGGCTTTGTTCCCCAAACACGTGACACACAAAAGCCTCTACTTGAATTCGGGAACCCTAATTGGTTCTCAGGTGGGGGAGGAGAGGGGTGTCCGGATTTAGGGATTCCTTAAAGGGACAATACTATGGAGAGCTGGGCTCAGGGTTGGTTCTTATTGCCAGGAGGAGGGGCTGGGGTGGGGTGGAGGGGGAAGAGCGGGACCGGTGGGGGTGGGGCAGCTGTTCAGAAAGGAGGGGGAGGGGAGAGGAGGGGACGTGGGAAGAGAGGGAGAAACAGGGTGAAACTCTTAGGCTCTCAGTCCCTGGCCCAGTGCCTGGAAAATAGTAGGCATGAAGGGAGGGAGAGAGGAAGGAAGGAAGGAAGGAAGGAAGGAAGGAAGGAAGGAAGGAAGGAAGGAAGGAAAGAAGGCAGGAAGGCAGGGAGGCAGGAAGGAAGGAAGGCAGGAAGTCAGTCCACATTTCTTACCAGGTGCCATAAAGCCCTCCCGCCAGGCTGGGGCCCTTCCTCTCTCCCTAACCTCTTCCTACCCTCTCTCCCAGTGCTCCAGCTGCACCGGCGGCCTTTGATCCTCAGATATACCAAGCTGGATCCTGCCCCAGGGTCTTTGCACTTGCTCTCCTGCCCCCATCCCATCTTCTCAAGGATCACTTCCTCAAGAGAAGACTTCTCAGACCGGCAGGACTCCAGTCGATGACCTGACTTCATTGTCTTCAAGGCACTTATCACTCACAGAACTTACTTGACTCTCATCACATTCCAACTCCAGGAGAACAGAATGAACAGGTGATCTTGGGCTCAGCAATGTCCCCAGCGCTCAGCATAATGCTTAACGCACAGGAGCTGATCAAAAGACCTGAGGCTGGCGGAGTGGAGGGGGACAGGGAAGGGTAGTGGTCGCAATAACGCCTGTCACTTCCTGGCACCTGGAGCCATTGTGTTTAGGGTCATCTGGGCTCACACCTCCCTTAGAAACATTCTAGCTAAATGACCTTGGGCAAGTTATTCTGTCTCTCTGATTTCACTGTACTCTTCTTCAAAAAGTATGGAACCCACCTCCCAGGGGTGTTCCAAGGGTTGAAGAGAGAATCTGAGCCCTGAGCAGGGACTGGCATATAATGGGCACCTGATAAACAATAGGTATGTTGGGAGAAAAGCAGTCGATGTTTCTAAAGAAGGCGGAGACAGGACTCCCATTCCCTGAGCCCCAGCCATGTGACAGGCACTCTCATTTTGGCAAATGTTTATACATTAATGTTTGAAGCAGGTTTTGATTGTCCCTGTTTTACAGATGAGAAAACTGAGCCTCAGATGGGTTAAGAGACTTGCCCAAGATCACACAGGCGAGAAGTGAGAAGTAGCAGTTAGGATTTAAACCCAGCTCTCTGGCTACGCTCTGCCCATACTAACCCATGTGCCTCTTTTGACTTGGCGTGCTAGGAGGCTGAGGGGCAAGGAGAGGTTCAGGACCCTGAGGGTGGGAAGAGGCAGAAGGAGGATCCTTAGGGACCTGCAAAGATGGGGCTGCCTTAGTGCCCTCCATTAGCACCCTGCCTCGGCCTTATTATATCTGTAGATACAGTCTGATTTCTGGAGCCGCTGGCTCTGTGCTTCAGGTAGTTATTTGAACACCTACTCTGTGTCAAGCACCGGGATACAGGTATGAACAAGACATATCCCACGGTGTGTGAACGGGGACAAGGAGGACAGAAATAGGAAGCATGGTGAAATCCCTGGTGAGGATAGTCATTTTCCCCACGGCCTGAGGTGGTGGCATTCACACTTTGTCAGAGCTGAAGGGATTGCCAGGGCCCTTTCCTGCTCCCAGTTCCAGCCTGGGCCCTGGGTGCAAGGGCCCTTTAAGAAGATTGTGTCTCCCCCCCCCTCATCCCCCCCCCCCCCACCATAATTAGCCAGCTAAAGAAAGGGCTGGCTGGAAATGGGATTGTGCAGACCCAGCTTTGGGCCCCGAGGATGCTGGATCGGGGATTGTTATGCTAATCGCCTGAGATCAGCAGTTCCCGTGCCCTTCAGATGGCAGGTAACGATGCAGGCTCTGCCCAGCGGCTGTGGCTGCAGGTCTGCCTCCTGCTTCCTGTCCCCCACCCCGCCCCACCTACCCCGTCGGACTCGCCCTGCCTGTCCTCCCACCTGACCTGTGTCTGGGAGGCTCAGCCTCTCCTAGAAATGTTCAGCCCAGCTCCTTCTACTCTCCAAAGAGAAACCGGGTCCTAAGCCAGCTGCTTGCCTTTGGGTTGGGTGCTATTGGGGGACACAGAGGCTGGAAGGAGAAGGTAGCCAGCTCCTCCTTAGAGCCTGCTCTCTTTTCCAGTCATGAGCCTCACCCTTCCTGGGCCCCTCCTGGCCCCCAGCTCTGGAAACCACACTGGATGGTAGCTTTGCCGCTTACTGACTTTGCCATCACGAGCAAGTGGCTTTGCCTCCCAGGGCCTCAGTTTCCTCATCTGAAAAATGGGTTAGTAATAACAGGACCTACCTCAGAGGACTGAAATGAGGATGGAAGGGGAGCAGCCATCTAAAATGCCCTGCTCATCAATTGCTACTGCCGGTCTAGCGGTTGATAGAAGCTCTCACGGGCAGCACTGACTTCAGGCCAGCTCTGTGTTGGATCCTTTCATAAGTCACTATCCCCGTTTGCCTTTGACTATCCCGTGAGGTCATTAGCATCATCACTCCCATTTTACAGATGAAGCGAGCAGGGCTCAAAGGGGCTAACTCACTTCCCCAGGATCCACCTTGAGCTGTTCTGCAGCTAGCATCGACCATGCGGAAGGTGCGCTTGGTTGATTGCAAAGATGCTCACATAAATCTGTGTAATAGTTATATACTGAATGTGCAGAAAAAAAAAATAAAACTAGCATTTCAAGTCTACAAACCTACCAATAGTATTGCTCAGGTTAATTATATTGAAGTCCATACAGTGACAAGTACAAGTCCAATCCTAGCAGCTTTGCTCACGGTAGCCACAACCTGGGGACAGCTGAGACACCCACCAGTGAGGGCAAGGACGCTCGACTGTGGTGCGGCTGTACCGTGGGATACTCCTCAGCTGGCAGTTAAAGGGAACAAACGACTGACCCAAACCACAACATGGACGAAACTCACAGACCTAACATTGAGTGAAAGAAGCCAGACTCAAGAAGAGTACATACTACATACATACAATTCCATTTATGTGAAGTTCAAGACCAACTGAAACCAATCTATGGTGGCAGAATAGTGGCTGCCAGGGGGGCAGAGGCCTGGCAGGGGAGCCATCCAAGGGACCCGTCTGGGGTGATGAGACTATTCCCTATTTTGGCCTGGGTGCAGTCACATGGATGTTGCATAGGTAAAAACGCACCCAGAGGTACACTTAATATTTGTTCAACGGGAGGTATGTCATGTATGCATCAGTAAATCAGCTAATACTTTGCATTTAAAAAAATAAATTCATTTCAAGAAAAACGGTGTCTACATAGTAATTCAAGGGGGATGCAGACCTATGGCCAAAAAGCAAGGACAAAAACAAACACAAACACACAAAAACCTTCAGTGATTGAAGTTGGGAGGCCCAGCAAATGAAGAGCTGGGGAAAGGAACTTTATTTGCCTTTCCTGCTCATAGGGTGCTAGACAAAATACAGGACTCCCAGTTAAATTTGAATTTCAGATTTAAAAAAATACTTTTTAGTATAAGTATGTCCTATGCAGTGTTTGGGACATACTCATACTAAAAATATGTTTTGCTTTTGTTCGTTGTTTATCAGCAATTCAAATGTAATTGGACGTCCTGTATTTTTATTTGCTAAACCCGGGAATCCTACCCTCTCCACCCTCCCGGGATCCCGCCCTGTCTCGCAGCCCGGTACCCACCGCAGGCGGGAGCGCCCTGCGCGGTGCAGTCACGCCGGGCGCAGCCTGGCAACGCGGCCACAAAGGGAGCCCGGGAGGCGGAATCTTTCCACATGCCTGATCAATGGGGGCGCAGAGACGGCGGCGCAAACAGGCCTGAGACAGCCGCACAAAGAGGAGGCCCCTCTGCCGCTCCCGCCTTCCATTGATCCCGGTCCTTTGTGGCTCGGACAACGGGGGTGCAGGAGGCGCTCGCAGGGACTTGGCCCATTCTTATTAGGGGGAGAAGGTCCCGAAGAACCCCCTCCCCGCTAACTTGCCTCACAGTTCCCTCTCCAGTAGGCCCAGGCCAGGGAGGGCCCTGTATTCCAGAAAGGTGTAAAATCTGCCTTTGGGGCCAGCCACCCACATTCGGCCTTCTGAGGACCCCTTCAGTCCGCCCTGGCGGGCCTTCTCTACCACGCCTGGTTACAGGCAGGCCTTGCACAGTCTTTGTTTATTTTTTTTTTATTTATTGAGCAAATATTTATTGAGCATTTGTCCCAAGCTGTTCCCACTATCTCCTGCGCCCAAAGTCATTAAAAAGCGGCCAACTCCTCCTCCAAATATCACCCCTCTGGGAAAGAATCCCTGACCTCTCTCCCACCCCCAGGGTGAGTAGGGAGTCCCCTCTCCCTCTGTGTGTACCTCCCAGCTCCCTGATCTTTAATGTGACAGAAACAGCTAACAATTCTCAAACACTTACTGTGCACCTAGGTGCACTGTGCTAAGCATGTAACATCCTGTTTTCTTCCTCACAACGGCCCCCTGGGTGGGAGCTACTATGATTTCCACTTTCCAGAGGTAGGAACTGAAGCTTGGTATGGTCAGGTGTCCCCCAAGATCATACAGCTTGCAGGTGGCAGAGTGGGGATTTGAACACCGGGGCCATCATGGCCTCCAATTCCAGGCTCTTTGCAGGATTCATTACGGTGTGCCAGCAGGTGCACACTCGATGTCACATTTAACCCCGTAAGAACATTCACTGTGCTGTGCTGGTGTGTCTGTTTGCCCATTTCCTTCTGTTTTCCCTGCCAGACTGATTGTTCTGTGGCCTCAGCACAAAGAAGGTGCCCAGGTGCATTTGCTGACCTGAAATACTGGGTCTGAGAAAATTTTGCTAGGCCCTGGGGCTGGGAATTGAGGGGAGGACCTAAAAATGAATCTGATACTGTTTCTGCCCACTAATGAGCTGGAAATCAGACACTCAAACAATATAAGAAGGTTTGCAGGGCTCTGAAGTCTGGTACACAGTTCCCCTCTCCCCCTCTTTAAAGTCAGCTTCATTGAGATATAATTTATATGCGACAAAATGCACCCATTTCAAGTGTTCAGTTCAATGAGCACTGGCAACTGAATACACCCGTGTACCTCGCATCACTGTCAGATATACAACATTTCCATCTTCCCAAAAAGTTCCCCTGTGCCCCTTTGCAGTCAGCGCCTGCCCTCCCTCCTGGTTCCCTGGCAACCACTGATCTGCTTTCTGTCACTATAGGTTAGTTTGCATTTTTCTAGACTTTCACATAAATGAAATGATACAATGTGTACTTTCTTGTGTCTGGCTTTTTCTGCTCAACAGTCAAATGTGGAGATTCATTCATGCTGTTGAGCAATCCCTTCGTTTCAAATCCCTTTACTCCTGACCTTGATCTTCAATGTCTTAATCTATAAAATGGGGGTGAATGCTGTGAGATTTCGAGGAGAGAATGTCTCTGGAGTACACAGGACCTGCACACAGCAGGCACACAATAAAAGTTCTAGATTAGGATAGCTTTCCGGGTAGACTGCAAGCCCCATGTTGTGGGAGGCACCCTGTGGTTATCAGCATAACCTCCCCACTACTCTATAAGCTCCATGAGGACTAAGACTTTATCTGTTTCGTTCTCCACTCTTGACTAATGGCAAGGGGCTACCACATATAGATGGTGAATCGGGAGGCTCAGAGAGGTACAGCAACTTGCCCAAGATCACACAGCTACTAAGAGCCAGAGTTGGGATTGAGCCCAGGCAGTGTAGTCCTGGGGTCCTTAC
The DNA here is from genome assembly GCA_004026765.1 of Micronycteris hirsuta. Taxonomy (NCBI): domain Eukaryota; kingdom Metazoa; phylum Chordata; class Mammalia; order Chiroptera; family Phyllostomidae; genus Micronycteris; species Micronycteris hirsuta. Next base: position 64,041 of record PVJI01007325.1, on the reverse strand, counting down.
TTTCTTTCTTTTCAAAAATTTTTATTTACTTTTAGAGAGAAGGGAAGGGAGGGAGACAGGGAGAGAAACAGCAATGTATGGTTGCCTCTCACATGGCCCTCACTGAGGACCTGGCCTGCCACCCAGGCGTGTGTCCCGACTGGGAATCGAACTGGTGACCCTTTGGTTCGCAGCCCACGCTCAATCCACTGATCTACACCAGCCAGGGCAGTTACTTTTTAAAAATTACTCTTACGGCTAAATATATGGGTCTCTGCTGTTAACCGCTATACCAAACTCCCTCACGAGTCATTTTTCTCCTTCCCCACAATCTCCCTGACCCTTGGCGTTTTGTCATCCTCATCCTTTACCGACCTCCCCACAAAAGCAACATAATGTGAAAAATAACAGCCATGCTATTGGCAATACGTATTTTTTGAGTTTTGTGGCAGGCGGTCCTCGATGCACTTTACAATATGAATTGGGGTAATTCCCCAATCATGCTGCAAGGTAGCTCCTGTGTTTCTCCCCATGTTACAGATGAGGCCATTGTAAGGTAGCCCAAGAGGCTGTGGTTTTGGAACCAGGACACCCTCCCTGTGGAGGACAGTTTGGCCACACTCTCCCTGGGGCTTCAGGAAGTGTGCTCCCCACCCTGGCCTGCCACTTCTTTGGACACCTCTGTCCTCTGACCCCCTCGGCAAAGTTTTCCCTTCCTGCCCACTCTAAGCTTCTGTCCGCAGTCTCTCCCCAGGCCTTGGCAGGCCCAAGCTACAATTTCCAAAGGAGTTGAGTTCCTTCTGGAAAGGGGCTGGGACTGAGCCCCTCCTCTCCTGTCTTTTCCCATAAATACCCCCTGTGTGCAGCGCCCAGGGGCCCCAGGGAGCCAGGCGGCTGACCTGTAATTAGAAACTTGTCTCCCTTCCCCAGCCAGGGGGAGGGAGCGCCCCAGTCTGCGCCAGCCATTTTGTTTGTCATGAATTATTCAGGGGAGGGGAAGTGAAGTTGAGCGGGCCCCTCTGATGACCAGACATCTCAGGCCCTGCCCAGAAGCAGCCTAACCCACCCAGCTCTGTCCCTTTCACCCTTTCAGAGGGAGAGAACAAACACCCCGTGAGCCAGGCACACAGACAGAGGGGGCTTTCACGGGGCCTCGTGAGGGAGGTGTGTCCTTCAGTTGAGGAGGGTGACAGGGACTTAATACTAGGAAGGGGACAACAGTACTAGGAAGGGTCACAATACTAGGAAGAGGACAACTGAGCTGGGATTCGAACCCTGGAGTGATGCTGGAGGAGGCGGAGGGGAAGAGAGCCCAGCAGGTGGCCAGGAGAGGTGTGAGGCGCTGTCCTTTCTCTCGTTGCTGTGGCCCTTACTAAATGGCTGGGGTGAGGAGAAGGGGGATAATGTGGAGGACACTCACTCCTTGGAACCCCAGCTGGGTGACAGGCAGGCATTATTTTGCATGCAGTGCCATCCTCATCGCCTGTCGCGGAAGGTGTTATGCTCATTTTGTAAATGTGGGAACTGAGGTTCAAAGAAATTAAGGGAGGTTATTAGAAGTCACATACGATTGGCTAGAGGCAGAACAGGGGTTCAAACCTAGCATGTCCCTCCGTGGCACGCTCCTTTGCCAACATCCTGATGGGTAGAAAGGCTGAGGCGCCATGGAATCCAGTCTCTCAAACCCACAAAGACCCTTGGATTGGACTCCCCTTGTCAAGCCTCAGTGTCCACAGCACCGGGTCCATGGCGCTGCCCCAGGACAAGCCCTCTGAGGACCATGCTCTCTGTCAGCGCACACCGGGTAGCCTTTGCAGGGTGGCCCTATAGAAGGCTCAGAGCTTTCTCTTTGGCACAAAACTGGAAATTCTGAAACCGGTTCTATATGTATTTTCCAGAGAAGCCAAGAGCACAGGATTTGTGGTTTCACTTCTTACTCTCTATACGAGCTTGGGCCAGTTCCTTTCATACTCTGAGGACCAGTTTGCCCATTGGTGAAGTTAGATGATGATAAGGAATAAATATGAGGAATAAATAAGATAATGCATGTAAAGCATTTAGCATATAATTCTTGGCCCATAGTGAGTGCTCCACAAGAGTTAGCTATTATCATTGTTTATTATTATTATTATTATTGTTGTTGTTGTTATTCCTGATGATAGACTCTCCTTAAGCTTGGTTAATAGAGGCAGGAACCACCAGATGGTGAACATGTGTCTTCTTCTGGAAACAGCACCCAGTTTCCCTGGGGAACTCTTCCTCTACCAATATCAGTACTCTACCTTGGATGGAGCTCGGCTCCTGTGATGGAGCCTGGCCACAGGATTGGTTGAAATATGGGCATGTGACCCAATGAGAGCCAATCAGAGGGAAGCCTTAGATTTTAGCTGGATAGAGAGTCTCTTTTCCACTCCAAGAAGGAAGCAAGATTGGAGCGTCTGAGGTCCATCTGGTCAGCCTGGCAGGGAGTGTGTCTGCCTGAGAATGAAGCCACAGAAGAAGCAGAGCCAAGATATGGCAGGACATGGACTGAAGGCTTTGAATGCTTGGATCCAGTTGTGAGCCACTAAGTAATAATTATTATTAACTGCTAATTTTTTTGTTTGCATCTGTTTGAGTTGAGTTTTCTGTTGCTTACAACCAAGAGTTCTGACTAAATATGCCAATGCTATTCTCTCTCTCTCTCTCTCTCTCTATATATATATATATATATATACAAAAAATGTATATACACATTACACGCACACACACACATATATATGTGCATACATATGTAGATTAAAATGACAGTGTACACTGAATACTCACTTCTAATTATTACTTTTGCTTTACAAACTTAGGTCAAGAGAGAATGTCCAGTAAGACTTTAAGGTTCACAACACCTAGGTACAAATTACGGGCCTTCACCTCACTAAACTTATACTGCCGTGGAGTCACAGACTTAGTTAGAGCCATGGCTTGGCTTTAACCATGGTTTTCCTTTCTGCGTTCAGGAAAACATTTAATTTCCACCCTGGGCGTAGTCTATCCCGGCTTCCTTGTGGCGCGCTGTTTCTGTCTGCCTTTTGTCTGCGTGCTGGTGGCGGCAGAGCCCGTAACTATCTGTTTACAGTTGCAGAGAGAAGCATTAATTGCCTTTCGAACCTCCCATTTCCCTCTAAGAGCTCCCTGCTCGCCTGTCTTCCACTGTCTCACTTGTGTTTCTTTCCCAGTTGTGTTTCTTTCTGCACAAAGAAAAACATCTTTACAAAAATAAAATCTGACCACCTGCAAACCCCTGCCTCGTCTCTTGTGAGTAGGCAACATGAGGGGAACACATGTAGGCAGCCAGCTAGGTGCGTTGAACAGAGTTTACAGGATAAGCTGTCACAACCCAGAAGTTTCTCGGCCAAACAAGGAGGCAGCTGTGGGGTGGCAGGACAAGAACTGGAAGGAGGCTGAGATCAATATTGGAAATCTGGTTTCGTCATCCCTTGCTGTGTGGCCTGGGGCAAGTGACTTTATCTTGCTGAGCCTCAGTTTTCTCATGTATAAAATGGACATGTTAGTACCTGCTTCACAAGGTTGGCTAACATCGCTACTTGACAAAAAGTACATTCTCTGGAAAGGCACTTTCTCTGCCCTTTACTTGTCTAGTGTGGGTTTGGAATAATAATAATAATAATAATAATAATAATAATAATAATAATAATAATAAAAACTAGCATTTATTGAGGACTTCCTACAAGCTCAGCATTATTTCAAGTGGTGTTTAGCCTTACAACAAACCTTGTGAAGGAGTTGCTATTATTAGACTCCCACTTTACAGGGGAGAAAGTAGAGGATCAGAGAAGGTAAGTAAGTTAGTTGCTGAAGGCACACAGCTAAGAAGCTAAGCTGGGATTCGAACCCAGCAGTCTCACTCCACAGCCTTCTCCTACCCATGAACACATGGCCCCCACTGAGGTAATAGAGGCCGGGCAGCACCCTGGGAGCCAGGCAGAGCCAAAGGCTGGGATTGCTGCCTTGATGCAAAACACACCATTCTCTGACTTCCCCGCTGGGCTCACCACCCTGCTCCACAGAGAGCTTGATGTTCCAAGAGTTCAGACCCTACCTACTTTGGGGAGGCACAGTGGGAACAAGGAAATGGCAATTCGGCTTCCGAATCCAAATCCTGCCCTCTCCCCCACCCCATACGTACTCACACCTCCTGTGTATGAGGGGAAAGAGGAGAAACCAGGGAGACGGGTCCTGTGGGAACCTGAGCACGGGCTCCAGGTGCACAGACATCCCCACAAGCCTTGCTTGGTCACCCTCATGCCAGCAGAGCACAGACTTACATAGGCATGCGCCTGTGTGGTCGCACTCAGTGAAAACACAGGTACGTGTGTGCACAGGTGTGGGCCCACCTGCATGCCCCCACTCCCACCTCCATGCAGCCACCTCCTGGCTGAGTTCCTGGGCTTGGTCTGAACCTCCTTAAGCAAGTGTGTGTAACAGTCAAGTGCATAGACTCTGGCTCCTGACTGCTGGGTTTCATTTCTGGCTCTGCCACATACCAGCTGTGTGACTTCCCGCAAATCCTCTTGCCTTTCTGTGCCTCAATTTCCCCATCTGCAACCAGGAGTAATAAATAGTATCTACTCCCTGAGATTCATGTGTCAGGAATTATACATATATGGCACGTGTGAACAGCCTTTAAGAGGTTAATCTTCTATTCAGCAAGTCAGGTTCTACTACTCAGCAATAAAAAAGAATGAAATCTTGCCATTTGAGACAATCTTGGATGGACCTGGCGGGTACTATGCTAAGTGAAATAGGTCAGACAGAGAAAGATAAATACTGTTTGATTTCACTTATACGTGGAATCTAAAAAACAGAATGAAACAGAAATAGACTCAGAGAAACAGAAAACAAACTGATGGTTGCCAGAGAGGAGGGGGAGGGGATGGATGGAAAAAGTGAAAGGGTGTCCAGACCAGTGTGGCTCAGTTGGTAGGGTGTTGTCCCACGAAGCGAAGGGTCATCGGTTTGATCCCCAGTTGGGGCACATGCCTAGGTTGCTAGTTCAGCCCTCATTGGGGCACTTATGGGAATTACGTGATCGATGCTTCTCTCTCCCTCTTTCTCCCTTCCCTCCCCTTTCTCAAAAAATAAATAAAATCTTTTTAAAAAGTAAAAGGGAATAAGAGGTATACACTTACAGTTATAAAATAAATAGGTCACAAGACGTCCAGCACGGGAGCATAAACGGAAATATTGTAATAACTTTGTACCATGACAGTAGGTTAGTAGGCTTACATGATAATCACATCGTAACGTATATAAATGTCGAATCGCTATATGGGACACCTGAAACTAATATAATATTGCATGTCAGCTATCTTTTAAAAAAAAACAAAAACAAAAACAAGTCCTGGCTGGTGTAGCTCAGTGAATTGAACGCGGGCTGGAACCAGATGGTCCCGGTTCGATTCCCGGTCAAGGGCACATGCCTGGGTTGCAGGCCAGGTCCCCAGTGAGGGCCATGTGAGAGGCAACCATACATTGCTGTTTCTCTCCCTCTCTGTCTCCCTCCCTTCTCCTCTCTCTAAAAATAAATAAATAAAATCTTAAAAAAAAATTAAAAAAAAAACAAAAAAAAACTTTATTAAAAAAACAAAAAACAAAAACAAAAACAAGTCAGGTTCTCTAGGAAACAGACGCCAAGGTGGACAGTAGCATGCAGACCTTCATTAGAAGGTGCTCTTGGGGTCAACACTGGCGAAAAGGAAGGGAAGGAGACAGGGATGGGGAGAGGGAGGAGGGGCTGCGATGCAGCCTCCGGGGCCTCAGCCATCCACACCTGCAGCTCTGAAGCTGAGTTGGTCCATCAGCGTCGTCCGGAGTTGACATGACGGGCTTAAGCATATTTACCTGTGTTGACCAGTCTGAGGATATGACTTGCCCTGAGAAGAGGGCATGACCTTGGTGCCACGGTTCCCTTTAACTGTGGGAAAGCCACAGAGAGAGTCTCACCTGTGAGCGGTCAGCCATCAACACCTTCCACAGCAGGAGAAACAGGTGCCTCCATCCTAAAGTAGGAACAGGGCAGTGCACCATGGCATTTGCTGCACAGTCCCCCAGACCACAGCCGAGGGATCCATTCTTCCCCTTCTCTCACCTCTGGACTCCCAACAAGGACCCCAGAAACAGTGATCAAGGAACAGGAACCTCAACTTCCCCGGACTTAGGCTCCAGACCAAGCTGTTCACTTTTGCTTCTATTTCATAGCACCCGATTCAAACCTCAGGACCCCAGTTAACGCCTCCTTAAATAATCATGTGATGCTAACCTTAACAAATGTGTTCAATAGCTATGAACTAGTTCTAACTATTTTAAATGGATTAACTCATTTAACACAACAATCCTAAGAGGGGGGGCTATAACATTGTTATGTGTTATAGAGGAGGAAACTACGACACAGAGAGGCTAGGTAATTTGCCTAAGGTCACACAGTTTGTATGTGTTGGAACCAGGACTCCAACCTGAAGAGTCTGGTTCCAGACTTAGTCCTTAGCATGCCCCTGTGGTTAATGGTTAGTGTTAATGTAGATGGATACTCATGGATGGGCAGAAGGGTGGGTAGATGGGGGGATGGAGAGAAAAACTGACAAATGAAAGGAAAAATTGATGGCTACATGAATGGATGAATGGGTGAACGGATGAATGAATACACAGTTAGATGGCTGGCTGGCTGGCTGGTTGGACGAATACATTGATGGATGGATGGATGGATACTTAGTACCCTAGGTTCCCTGAAATTTTCCATCCTCCTAGCTGCCTCCCATCCTTGGCATCAGAGCATCTGGGTCCACACAACAGGGAATATGTCCCAGCTCTGAGCAAGGAAGACAGGCCTAGAATTTTTCACCTCCTGGGGCTCTGGCCTTCAGCCAAGAGATGATAAGACAGGGTAACAGAGGGAGATCTCGGAGGCAACGGCAGGATCCCAGGCTTGCTGTCTCTGTGGCCTGGGGAGCACATCTCTCTTTCTCTCTGTGCTCCAGAGGCCTCCCCTGTAAAGTGCAATGGCTGGAAGAACTTCTACACCAGACACCCTACAATCCTTTGAGGTAGAAACTTAGGCTAGGGCACTTAGTCCCCACCAGGGATGCTGAGTCCCGGTGCACTTCTTCCAGGCACCATCTCCTTCTCCCCCTCCTGTTTGTGCAGCCTTCCCCCCGAATGTTAGCATTCTTTGGGCATTTTTCTTCTCTTCTTCTCTCACTTCTTTTCTGTTCATTTTACTACTTCATACCCCTAACCAGGGAATGGCCATGGCTGAACATGCACTGGAGTTGCCCGATTTCCTCCCTGTCTGGGCATGTGGCTGCTTAACTGCTATTTCCTTTTTTTTTTTTTTTTTTTTTTGAATGATGGACAGGCAGCACCCAGCCCTGAAGGGGAGACACACGCCTGGGGCTGTGGTTCTGAGAGATTCTGAATCTTATTGGAACCCCAAAGCCCCACAGGAAGGTTTCCTAAGTGAAAGAACTTTGGAGCGCCCACAGTCCCAATTCTCTGGATTAGCGCCCTGGGACCAGGGAATGGGAAAAATTCCAGCAATCTGGGCTAGGTGCTTTCTCTGAGTGGGTAACTCACATCCCTTTTCTGCCTTAGTTTTTCTATCTGTAAAATGAGAGCTTGGCCAGTCTATAAAGTCGTGCAAAGGGAATCGCATCGCCTGGTTCATTTCTCAGTTGCACCACTTACCAGCTAACTTTCCTCTCTGTGAAATGGGGTTCTTTTGAGATGTAAATGAGATCATGTCTGGGGAGTGCAAAGCCCAAAGTAAAAGCTTGGTAATTGTTGGTGTTACTCCAATGTTAGAAAGAGAAAGTGGAGAGCTGGCAGCCCCAGGCAGAGATATGTATTTATATCTCCAGGTGTTCCCCCCAATCTTGCCACGCCGAACCCTCCCCTTCCTGCCTTTTCTCTCCCTCCAGAATGCCTTGTACCCGTCACACAGTGAAATGGACAGGACCGCTTGTAGATTGGGGTGCGGGCGGGGATTTAAAGGGTAGTAACCCTTGAGAAATGACTTGACAATGGTTTTTTTTTTTTTAAAGATTTTATTTATTTATTTTTAGAGAGAGGAGAAGGGAGGGAGACAGAGAGGGAGAGAAACAGCAATGTGTGGTTGCCTCTCACATGGCCCTCATAGGGGACCTGGCCCGCAACCCAGGCATGTGCCCTGACTGGGAATCAAACCGGGACTGCTTGGTTCCCAGCCCGCGCTCAATCCACTGAGCTACACCAGCCAGGGCTTGACAATGCTTTTTAAGAGCCTGAAGAAGAGGTGTACCCTTGAGCCCAGGAACGCCAACTTCTGAGATAGAAGGACATTATTAGATACAGAGGGAAAGAGGTTGAGTATAAAGTGTTCACCTGGTTGTTTGTAATCACAAAAGCTTGGGAACAACTCGGCAGTCATTAAGAGAGGAATGTTTGAGTGAAGGCTTTTCTTGTTTATTTGCAAATCATTTATAACAACATGGAAAGGCAGATGAAAATAAGCAAATGAATAAAAGGAGAACGCAAATTTACACACATAGAAAGAATGGTGTTAAAAAACGCCAACACCATTCCCCGAAGACTACACCGCAGAGAAGCATTCAAAGTGTGTGTGCTAAAATGTAAACAGTGGTTCTTTCTGACTTGTAGAGTTTGAGTGGTATTTATTTTCTAACTTTTCTACAAATATCCCCTTTGTGTATATTTTTTGTTAGTATATTTTTAAGTCAAAAATATGTTTATAAATAAAACCAGAAGGAAGTAAAGCAAAATGTTAACAGTGGTTGTCTTGGGGCGGTACAGGGTCCTTCATCAACACTCTGTTCCTTTAATGGGTTTTGTGTTTATTTGTGAATGATGTATTTTCTTTAATGAACACATATTAGAATTATATACACACACACACACACACACACATATATAATAGCTAAACTACATTTGTATTAGCTAGTTTTTTTAAATTTATAAATATATGTTCACATTAAAAGAAAAATTCAATCAGTATACAAAGGAATCAGATGAAAAGTAAAAGTTCTTGACCCACCTTTACCCCTCAGTCTCCTTCTCCAAAGTAAGTGTTGCCAGTTTCATTCTGTCCCCGTGCGTGGGGTGGTGGGGAGAGGGATGCACACAATACAAACAATCCTGAAACTTGCTTTGTTATTCAGTGCTTTTGGGGTATCTTTGCATGTACGATATTCTGTTATAATTGCTGTAAAACATCCCCATTGTGATGCTACATGACGATTTATTTCATTTATCCTTTACTAAATGACCGTCGAGGTTGATGATGGACACTAGGTTGTTGCTAGACTTTGCATTTATAAACATGGCTGCAGCGAGCATATTCGTTTATGACATTTAACCTTTTCTCACTCGTGTGAGTGTATTTGTGAAATAGAATTTTAGACGTGGAGTTGTGGGAGCCCAAGGGTTGGTTTCAAGGTTGTGCTATCCAGCGCTGGCCAGGTAGCTCAGTGGGTGGGAGTGTCATCCCAATAGGCCAAGGTTGTGACTCCATGCCGGTCAGGCCACATAGGAGAATCAACCAATGAATGCAGAAATAAGTGGGACAACAGACCCATGTCTCTCTCAAAACCAATGAATTAAATTTTTATAAACAAAAAAGTTTGTTAAAGTATAGCTGTCTAGTCACATAAATATATCTATACGTAAAACACATGAAAAGACGAAAGAAAACCTTGATAGTTATGTCAAAAGAATTCATGCAGTATAAGCATGCAAAAAACACACACAAAAATATTAGTGAAAACCTTTGCACAGAAATGAACCATCCAAGGGTATATACCTAAACATTCAGTAACTTTCTTTGGGTGGGATCGTGGTGGTTTTATACTTCAGTTTCTCAGTGTTTCACACTGAATATGAATTTCTTTTCTACTGAGGAAACAACATCACAGATACTACGAAAAACATCTTTCTTTTCTTTTTATTGATGTTTAAATTTGTTTATTTATTTTAGAGAGAGAGGGGAGAGAGAGAGAGTGAGGGAAATGTCAATGCGTTGTTCCACTTATTTACCCGTGCATTGGTGAGTCTTGTTTGTGCCCTGACTGGGGATCGAACCCACAACCTCGGCCTATCTGGAGGACACTCTAACCAACCGAACTAACCCGGCCAGGGCTAAAACATCTTTTTTTTTTTTTTTTTTTTTTATTACGAAAGGCAATACACAGTCATTGCAATTAGTTAAAAACGAATGCCAGGAGAAATGGTAATACTGTCCCTCTCCCCCAAATTCAATCCCTTAGGTAAACATTGTTCAAGGTCTGATGAGACACAGTCCACACTCTTTTCTAGAGCATGTTATTTTTACACCGGAAAAGAAAGAATGAGTAAAAGGTCTTTTTAAGAGAAGTTTTTGTTGTTGTTGCTGTTAATTTAAAGCCTCCCCTGTCCCTTTCGCAGGCCAGCCCCTCCCTCCCTCCCTCTCTGCCGAGCTGCTTGCCCTCGTTCTGCGTCCAAACATCTCGCCCTCAAAGGCACCCACTTGGGGCTCTGCTCCCTGGAAGCACCTGCGCCTGTGCCTTGGCCCAGGTTCAGCAGAAATCAAGGCCAACCTAGGAAGCACCCACTCCAGCCCCAGCCGCATTGGGCCCCGGGAGAGCCAGCGCGCCCGGGCCAGGGCAGCGACGGGCCCGGGGCCGGCCCGGCGCAGGGCTCCCAGCGAGGCCTCCCTCCCACAGGGTGGAGTCTGAACCCGCTCCCTCCCGCCCGCCGGCTTTCTCTAGGAGTAATTAAGAGTGAAATCCTCCTCCTGGTGACCCCTGTGCTCCCGGCCCGGGCTGATTTACACATGAAAGGTCTACGGAGGGCCCGGGCTTTCTCCTTTTCACATTCACAATGAGGAGCGGCCTATAAATAAAACCTCTCTGAGAAACAAGAGGCTTCAAAAATGTCTTTGTGCGTGTGCGTGCCTGTGTGTGTGTGTGTGTGTGTGTGTGCGTGTGTGAGAGAGAGAGAGAGAGAGAGAGAGAGAGAGAGAAGAGGGAAGAGGAGAGTGATCCAGGGACCACCTAATAATAGTTGGTGTTATTGAGCGCTCACTGCTCACCGCTTACTTCATCAGGCATCAACCTTGTGAGAGAGACTGGAGGGTCCCTGTTTTATAGATGAAGAAACTGAGGTTCAAGGAGGAGAAGCCCTGCAGTGAGTTAGTTCCCACAGTGAATTAGGGGGAAAGCACAGACAAAAATGGATGAGCATAAGATGCAAATGATGTGCTATGTCTCTATTCTGCTAGTGGTTACAGGACTGTTCGTGTATTTGTCATAGGACTATAATCTAAAAAAGGAGAATTTTACTCTATGTTACGCAATAACCTTGACTTTAAAAAGTAAAATATTATAAAGTGTATACCAAAATCGAAGACACTAATGGGCCAGGAGTGGGTGAGGTCCCCTGGGCGGTTGGAGACTGTGTCCTTTCCTCTAGCAAGACTGTCTCCTTATTCACTTCTGTATCCTCAGGGTTGGGGCCTGATACCGGGGAAATGTAGACGCTCAGGAAATCTATGCTTGCTTAAATGAATGAATGAACTAAATAGTTTTCTCTGGATCTATTTCTCTATAAAATGAGAAATTGATTAAACACAAAGGCTAACTCCTCCCAATCAGCTCAGAAGTCACCTCCTCCAGGAAGCCTTCCAGATCCCCTCCCACTTCCAGATTGGATCAGGAATCTCTTCTGGGCTCTCAGACCCAAGGTGTATTCCCATCCCCGCACTGATCACACTGTATAGATTCGTCTGGTTCTGCATGTCCTTCATGTGAATGTTCAAGCTCTCGGTGGTAGGATCTGTGTTTGTTTTGCTCGTCTCTGCGCTTCCAGTGCCTGGCACATAGCAGGTGGGATATCTGGTGAATAATGAATTAGTGCATTTATTAGTTCTGGTCTGACGTTCACAACTGAATTATGCTGGTGTTGGCCGGAGCTAGGCTAAGGTCCAAGGCAACAGAAACGGGCCAGGGGACAGAACCAGGAAATCCCTATGCAACAGAGATGAGTTGAAAGACCTGACTTCTAGAGCATGAAGAAAACAATCCTGCTGTGACCTCTGCAGGAAATCCAAGCGCCCTCCTGCACGGGGCAGGGGGCCCAGAGAAGAATAGGCAGACTCTTGAGGGCAGATGGCTTGGGGGGGGGGGATGGGCAGCACTGGGAGCTGGCAGTCTGCCTGCATCTATTTGAGGCTGGAGGTGGGATGAGATGCGTTGGGCCCATGAATGTGGTCAGGTCCCAGCTCTTCTACTTCTTCACTGTCAATCAGCCTCACCAAGCCTCAGTCTCCACATCTGTGTAGTGGGTAGGGAGTGTAAGTAATTATACCTACTTCAACGCATGTATAAGGAGGGCAAAGGGGCATCTGAGGTCAAAGTGCCTGCTATTCTGTAGCTGCTCAGAGAAAGTGTAACACTCCCTAACATCGCTTCTCTTTTCTCCCACATGTTTTTCACCCTAATTACAGCGGCCACTCTTGAGTTCCTAATACTAATATTAACTATTCCTAATGTCTACTGGGTGCCTGCTATGCATCAAGCAATGTCCTGTGCACTTTACATGTAGTACCTCATTTAATCTTCACAGTCACATTGTAAGGTAGGGTTGTTGTTATTATTTTCCAGAGAGGAAACAAGGTCAGAGAGATGCAGTGACTTACCCAAGATCACTCAGCCTCTAAGTGGTAAACCTGGGATGTGAAGCGTCTGTTACCTTGAGGGAGCGCCATGAGCCCTGGGAATGCTTGTTCAAAGGCAGATTGCTGGGCCTCACCTCTAAGTTTCTGATGCCGCGAGTCTGAGGTGGAGCCTGAGAATCTGCATTTCTAACAAGTTCCCAGGTGATGTTGCTCCCACTGGTCCTGGAGCACACTTTGAGAACCACATCCTAGTACCAAGATTTCTCCACTGTCATTATCCCAATTAGGCGTGTAAGGTCACGTCCAGATTACTACAATAGGCTCAATTCAAAGAATTTAAAGTCTAGTTGTAGTTCATTTAGCACTTGGCACATATACTTTCATCCATTTTAAAGGTGCAAAAAATAACTAGAAACTATAAATGAGCAGGAAGAAGGACCAAATTAGCCCTGGTCTCACCAATTACTGAGAGAGATGGCTTTTTGTTAGACACCATTGTATAGTAGAAGCTTTCTAAAGGAAGTACTGTAACTCACTGGATTAAGAAGTCACTGGGGCTGGCTCACTGGATTAATGGGCACTCGCCTTGTCTACTGCAAAAAAAACCCCAGAAAGACGTAACGCCCGCAGCAGCTGCAGGACGCATCTCAGCGGTGTGGCCAGCCACACACTCCTGCTGACATAATGACGCGACTGTGTGTTTACCGAGAGTCAGCTGGGTTGGTTCTCCAATCGGTTACTCTTGTTATTAAATCATATAATTGTATCTGACAAACAGATGACGTAGGAGTGAGAAAAGAAAACTGATGTTTCTATAGACACAGTCGAATGCTTTGGAAAGACTCTTCAAAAGTGAATTGGTGCATGCCATCCTAAATTTATCGAAACTCATAGAATGGACACCACCAAGAGTGAACCCTCATGACAACTATGGACTTGGGGTGATAATGAGGTGTCAGTGTGATTTCTTCATTGTGACAAATGTCCCACTCTGGTGGGGGATGTTGAGAATGGGGAGGCTATGCATGTGTGAGAGTGCGAGGTATATGAGAAATCTCTGGACTCCTTGTAAATGTTGTGAATCTACAAAAGCTCTAAAAAGTAAAGTCTAAAAAAAAAAGAGAGGAGAAGGAAGGAAGGAAGGAAGAAAGGAAGGAAGGAAGGAAGGGAGGGAGGAAGGAAGGATGGGCAAAGCCATATCCTAGGAGCCAAAAATAAACTTTTGTCATAAGCCAGTGGGGCTGGGAGGAGTTAGTGGTCTAGACAACTAAAGACTATTGGGTAGGGATGAAGGTGAAATGCTAATCATCTGGACAGCTAGAGCCTTCAGATCCACACCAACTTTTAAGAAGTCCAAACTAGAACTCCGGGGAGTGGTTCATGCAAGAAAGATGCGGGGGGCGGGGGGGGGGCGGGCATGCCAACCAGCTGACTCAGATCAGGCTCAAAGAAAAGGCTTTGGCCTCACATCAAAAGATCGGTGAATTAATATAGAGCAATAGGACTTTAAGTTAAAATGGAATATTTAGATCCTTTTGTAGTTCCCGAGGGTGGTGATTGAGCGTTCACGCTCCTATGCGAGATGTGCCTCCCTCAAACCTCGTTAGGACATCAGCACATTACCTTTCTGACGTGAAAAAAAGAACGAAAGAAAAAAAGAATATTTTAAGGTTGTATTTTTTCATCATTTTCTGCTTCAGTGGACTTTTTTGATAAACTTACCAACTACTCCTCTGATCAGAGTGGATTTAAAAAAAACCTACTGTAAGTTTTTTAAAAATTGAAAACAGGGAGGGGATGGGGCGGTTCTTAATTATTTATTGATTTCTGTTTCATCTCTCTCTCTAGCAAATTCTATCTAACTAATATTAGCACAGCGCTTTGCAGGTTATAATGCACTTTTAAGTCTATTTTTTCCTTTCATTCCCACAAGTCTGGGCAGCAGGCATGGCTGCCCTCGTTCTCTAGTTGGGAAACTGAGGCTCAGGGAAGGGAAAGAAAGGCTCAAGAAAAGCTGCCAGTAAGGCATCGACTGGGGCAAGAACCTGGACTCACTTGTGGAAGGGCCTAACTGCCCCCAGGACACTGTGTTAGCAAAAGAATGGGAATAAAAGCACCAGCTCATCCCAGCTGAGGAGGAGGGGCCTTGGGGCAGGAGTTAGGAGATGAGGAATAGAGACTAAGATGTAACTGTCTGCATCCTGGCACACAGTAGGCCCTCAGGAAATAGTTGGTGCTTGGTGGACAAAACGAGGCGTGCATGAACCTAAAATGAATGAAGTGAGAAACTTGGAGCCAGACCGCTTCTCTGTCTGGACTCAGTTTTCCATCTTTAAGTAGTTAAAAGCTGACATTGTCCTCTTTAGGACAATGGACAGACATACATAATTTTATACTCTGTTTCCCGATGTTCAGAGACCATCCTTTCGAATGTCCACGTCCATGGAACCCTGAGCGGGGACCCTGTGAGTGCAAGGACCTGAGGTTTCTTCCCACTCTGAGGTGGATAGTTGCAATGCCAATTGCAACAACAACGATAACAGGATCCAGAAGTTTCTGGATGCCGACTCTGGACCAGGCACGATGCTAACAGCTTTACCTCATTTAATCTTGTCACGGCTCTGTGAGGCAGCCATTATTATTAGCGTTTCTGTTTTGCAGCTGAGGAAATTGAGGCTTTGAGGGACTAAACTTGCTCAGGTCACACCGCCAGGAAGTAGGGTCCTTGGTTTCTAGTGGAGCCCTGTGGACACCAGAGCGTGGACACTCTCCCACCTCCATTCCAGGGAAGTAGAATCATAATCCACATGGCTCTTTCAAGGCCAAACTCCAGTTGTTGTATTTGCAGAATGTATTATAATGCTGGCAGCCACTCATTCATTCAACCAGTCATTCAACAGACATGTTTGAACACCTCCTATATGCCAGGTACAGACTGGCTAATGGGGGCTCGTGGTAACCATAGTCCTTGCCTTCAAGCAGCCCGTGGTTAGTGCATCGTTCCTCTGATGCCTCCCACGCCAGATTCATGGCGTGAGCTGTTACAATGCAGATTCTCAGGCCCTACTCCAGACCTAGAATCAGACACTGTGAGGTTGGAGCCTGGGAACCTGTCTTTTCCAAGCTCCCCAGGTGACTTATAGACATTGAGGTGTGGGAACCCCTGGATGGAGGGAGAGGTGGCCCAGACAAGCAAAAAAGCAATTTTTACACAGAAAAAAAAAGTGTTCTATACAGATTATGGGGGTTGCCAGGGAAGACTTCTTGGAGGAGGTAGCCTCTAAGATGAGACCTGAGGGCTGAGTAGAAGTGAAGATGCCAAGGGTAAGAGGAAGAAACACGGCCCCGACGAACCCGGAGTGAGGCAGGGGGCAGGCGGGGAGAGCAACAAAGCAGAATGATGCACGCAGGCGGAAAGAGGCCCCTGGCGCAGTCTGGAGAGTCAGGGGAGCCTCTGAGTTTTCCAGTGCTTTCTCAGATACAAGCTTTTCGGCTTCATCTCATCTTGGATGAAGACAATGGGTGTGGAAGGGAATCGGGGCTGGCAGGGAAGAGGTGTGGTCTCCCAGGACTTTAGAAGCCTGTTAGAAGCCTCTTATCAGCCGCCTAATGGTGGGCGGAAGCCCAATCTTCCCTCCTCTAATCTGGATGCTGTTTTCACCTTCATTGTCAATGCTAAGCCTTTGTTTGTTTGAACTAAGTCCTACTATCTAGAGTCCTTAGTGCCTGCAGTAAATGGGGACGTTTGAATAAGTGGAGGGGAATTGCTTTGTAATGGGACCTGGAGAACACCTGCTTCTTAGATCCACCTATCACAGAGGAATTGCAGGTGCTCTTCCTTCTTGGAATGACCCTCAAGGCCACCAATGGTGACTCAGCCCTGGGTGGTAGTAGGACTCTGGCCAGCCTGGATTCCAGTTCCCTCCCAGCCACTTTCCGTCCCCTTCCAATACCTCGACATCCTCCTGTGACCAAAGAGGCTAACAGTACCTACTACATCCAAAGAGCTGGTTGGAGAATGGGGTGAATTTTCCTATGGAATGCTTAAAAGAGTGTCTGGCACACAGTAGGACTTCAGGAAATGTTGGGTATGATTATCTGACTCACCTCCACAGGCTGGCCGGTCCCCAGGCTGGGCTGGGTGAGTATTTCTTCAAAGGCCCCCCACCTCAAGCAGGGCCAGGGGCCTTTGGAGCCCAGAGACCTCTGAGGGGCCGCTGTGCATCCCCCTGGTGTCTGGCTCCTGCCAGAGCCCCTCCCTGAAACAAATAGGCCTCCTTTCAGCCACCCTGGAGCCCTCTCCCATGCA
The DNA here is from genome assembly GCA_004026765.1 of Micronycteris hirsuta. Classification (NCBI taxonomy): domain Eukaryota; kingdom Metazoa; phylum Chordata; class Mammalia; order Chiroptera; family Phyllostomidae; genus Micronycteris; species Micronycteris hirsuta. The sequence goes on along the minus strand of PVJI01007325.1, from coordinate 47,056 downwards.
TTGGACCAAATGGAAACAATAAAGCTTTTTGCAGAAAAGAAAAGAAAAAAAAAAAACATAGCACGTTGGGTATTATGCAGGCCTCAGAAAGAGTGCAAAGTGCTGAAGATACAACGAAAGAGAAATAAAGTGTTCTAATGGGACTTGTACTTTCATGAGAAAGATAAATAACAAAGTAAATTAAGGAGAAACAACAACACAGATGATGATTTATGCTATTAAAAAGTACGGCACTTGCTATGAAGAAAGAAGGGCTCCTTTAGAGAGAGTGACCAAGGAAAGCCTTTCCGAGGAGGTTGATATTTTAGGGGGAGCCACACTATGACAAGCCGGGGGTGGGGGGAAGAGGGTTCCGAGCAGAGGGCACAGCAGTTGCAAAGGCCCTGGGGTGGGAATGAGGCTGACTTGCTCCAGGAACTAACAGAAAGCCAGTATGGCTGGAGTGTGATCCTACCCTTGCTGTCTCCGTTTTACAATGAATAGAGGAGGCTCTGGGAAAGCAAATGACTTGCCCAGCGGCACACAGGAAGTGTTGGAGGCAACAGTGGAACCTGGATTTAGTCTGACCAGGAATGTTATCAAATGTTTTAATGTCACCATTGCACACCAGGGTTCAAGCTCATCCAACATTCATGAACTTGAATGGAGAACTTAAGTCTGATTTAAGGCTGAGAACAGGCTCCATCACTGGCAAGGTTTTAATAGGCCATCTCTCAACCCGAGTCATTGTGCCAACATCTGCCAATTTCAACACGGACAATGTATAGTGTTGGGATCAATGCTACGTGCACAACTTGGGGGCGGGGTGTGTGTGGTTAGAAATTAAGGAGAGAAACTGATTGTCCAAGGCCAGGCTCACAGGCAGGCCAGCCTCCCTTTTCTTCCTCTCCTTCAAAGTCTACAGATGAAAACAAGGTCACAGGTGCCATTTAAATCTGCAGTAGCTTTAAAGGGTGAGCCCATGGACCGCTTAAGACCTTCTAACGTATTTGTATCTGAAGTTTTTAAACACGCCTATTTTCTTCTGGCATCAGAAGAAGAACAACAGCAGCAAAATAACAATAGAAATATTTAGTGCAAAGATATTTTAGAACAATTAGTGTTTATTACTGTGCGGCCTGTCATGGGAAATGCAGACGTGGGGTGCAGTGATCACCTGGGTGGAATTTAGGATATAACCATGAGGCACATAGGACTGTCAGATTAAAAACAGAAGACACAGCCCGGCTGGTGTAGCTCAGTGGATTGAGCGCGGGCTGGGAACCAGAGGGTCCCGGTTCGATTCCCAGTCGGGGCACATGCCTGGGCTGCAGGCCAGGTCCCCAGTGGGGGCCATGTGAGAGGCAACCATACATTGCTCTTTCTCCCTCCCTTCTCCTCTCTCTAAAAACAAAACAAACAAACAAACAAAAAAACCCATGACAGTATATTGCATGCGTCATAACTTCAAGAAGCAGAACCACCTCATTGAAAAAATATTGATTAAGCATCTGGTTTGTGTCAGTCACTGTGTTGGGCATTGGGATAGAGGAGTAAGCAAGACAAACAAGGTACCTGCTCATGGAGCTCCCAGGCCACTTAGAAGTTAGTGAAATGACGAGTGGGAAGAGCACACAGGAGGGAACAGCATGAGCAAAGGTCCTGAGGTTGGAAGGGGCTTGACCTATTTCGGAAACAGAAGGCTAGTTCAAAGGATAAATGAGGTTTTCTTAGTAAAAATGGTGGAGACAGGCAGGGATTGCATCCTTGGGGACCTTGGGGGTCAGAGTAAGGCGTCTGGGTTTTATCCTAAAGGAACGGACAGCCGCTGAAGGTTTGCAAAGAGGTGTGGTGGGATGGTAGATCTGCACTGAAGAAGGGCTGCCCTGGCTGCTGTGTGAATAGACTGGAGCTGCAAGGAGAGAGACCAGCCCGGCGGCCACTGCAGGCATCCAGGGGAGAGAACAGTGGCCACGACTGAGCAGGAATGGAGAAGATTACACAGATATTTCAAGGTAAAATCCACTTGGTGGTTGATCGAATGTGAGAATGAAAGAGGAGACAGTGAGAAAGACTGGCTTCTAGTTTGTTACCTTGAGGACTGGGTGGCTCCATTATAAGGCCACCTACCCCATGACAAGAGACGCCTGAAATTAATAATTTAGTCAGGAGAGCCAGGCACGGAGACAACCGTCCACCTCAAGTGGTACAATGAAATGTGCTAAAACAGAGACGCTGGCTGGGCCTCTGGGGGCAGGGAGGGGGCGGGGTAGATTCTGGCTGGGGAGCCTCAACAGGTGAAGAGATCACAATAGATGGAGGAGTTGGAGAGAAGCTGGAAACGAGGAGACTGGAAAGATGACAACATGGTACGGAGTCTGGAGAAGACCTATGAAGCTGACACACAGAGCGAGCGGAGGTGCCCCTGGGAGGCCCTACATGCCAATCCAAGGAGTCAGTGAAGAGAAACCACTTCAGCTCCAGGAGAGGAGCACTTCGTCCTTCCTGTATTTTAGAAAATCGGTGGTGAGTGCTGAGAGGCAGTAAATTAGGCGCTTGTCTCTGTAAGAAATATCTCCAAAAGGTTCAGCAGAAAACTCTAGGATGGTAACCTTTGGAGTGAAACTGGCCGGCCAGAGGATAGGGATTAAGAAGCTTTTCCTTCTTTAAATTTGTGTGTGTGTGCGTGTGTGTGTAACTTAAACCATATAGCTGTATTATCTAGTCAATACTTTAATACGTAAATAATTCCTATGAAAAAAATGGACTGATTGAAAGCAAAGACTATGGGGTTACTCAACACACATTTGAATCATGGCTCTGCCAGGCTCGTCTCCAGCTGTGTCAATTATTGCCTTGCCGAGACTCAGTTTCTGCATCAGTAAAATGGGATAACTTTGTGGGTTGATGGAAGTGGGGTTTTGTGGGGGTTTGTTTTCAGTTTTGTTTTAAGAGAGGGAAGGGATGGAGGAAGGGTGAAAGAGGGAGGGAAACATCCAAGTGAGAGAGAAACATTTGGTTGCCTTCTTGTAGGCGCCCTGACCAAGGGATTGAATCAGCAACCTTTCCCTTTACAGGACATGCCCAGCCCACTGAGCCACGCCCGCCAGCGCTGGAAGGTTTAAATGAGATAATATATGTCAAGTGCCAGCATTGCAATAAGGATAGACTAAATAGGTACTATTAGTATTAATAATTAATAATGGTTAGTCAGATGGGTACACCCTCCAAAGAGGTCTCGGTTTGACATACAAGGGCGGGTCAAGGGAAGGGATTTGGAATCAGACACAGCTGAGGTCTGGCTCTCTAAATGAGCACTACTTCGCTAAGCCACAATGGCCCTCCTGTGCAAAATGGGACGCTAACACACCTCCCTCCCCAAATCGGGTGGGGGCAGTTAGTCAACTGCCAAGTGCATTGCCCTGTGAGTTATGTTATGAAGATAAATATTTTCAGGAAGGCCTATCTCTGTCTCCTAGGTCCAGATGGCCTTTCGGTCACTCCTTTCTGCTCCCCACTGGGGGTGTGTGGGGGCGGTAAGGTAGGGTGGGGGAGTATTTTCTAGGAAGAGAAGCTTTCTCTTCTTGCTCTAATCTAGGGAAGCTTCAGGAGAAGTCTCAGAGGCAAGACCTTAACAAGGAGTTCCTGAGGTACCGTCTGACTCCCTCTATTCCTCTCGCAGGTTCCACCGCCCTCCCTCCTTCAGGAATCCTGAGACCAGACAGCCACGTTGAAGGTCGCAGGCACGACTCATCTCTCAAGCCAGACTTGTGGGCGGCGCCCGCACATGTGGAGCCTGCCACCCACAGGGAGAGAGCGGTACTGCAGGCGCGGGCGCCGGAGGAGTCTCCATACAGTCCAGTCACCTTTCGGTCAATATTGACTCAGTGCCTTTTCTGCGCCAGGCCGCCAGGCGGAAGAGGTCCCTGCCCTGGTGGGGCTTACAGTCTAACGAAACCAATACCAGCAACGGAAGCGGTAGTAGCAGCTTCATAAACTGCTTTTTGGTGAATGCCTTTGTTCTTACAACACAAGTAATATACATTCATTGTAGAAAATTTAAAAAGAAAATGAAAACCCAGACATAACTTTTGTTATCACGAGCATTATAACCCTTACAGTATTTTTCTATGCATAAACGAAAATAGCCCTGGCTGGTGGGGCTCAATGGATTAAGCACCGGCCTGTGGACCGAAGGATCTCCGGTTCAATTCCCAGCTAGGACACATACTTGGGTTTCAGGCCAAGTCCTCAGCTGGGAGCTGTGTGAGAGGCAACCAGTCTATGTTTCTCTCACACATTGATGTTTCTCTCCCTCTCTTCTTCCTTCCTTCCCCCTCTCTCTAAAAATAAATAAATCAGTCTTTTAAAGAAACCGAAAATGTACATGCCATAATATTCTGTGGCAAGCTTTGTAGTGTTTAACAGCTTTATGGAGATACATTTTTCATTCTAGACACTCGCTTTGTTTTGAACTTACTGTAACAGTAGATGATGGGTAATAACATGATGTGAGTTGCTGCTATTTGTTGAGCAAGGCGCTAAGTGTTTTTACACACATCATCACATTCAGTCCTTCCAACAACCTTATTAGGTAAGTGCTATCATTTTCTCCATTGTCTGATGATGAGGTAAGGGTATCTTCAGACCAAAAACAATGCAAGCAACTCCATAAGATAGAAACATTTATAATAGGGTAATTTACCTCCAGGAATGTAGGGTTGGAGCAGACAGACGACCTAGCAATTCTGAACAAAATATTCTCCGCTACCAGACCCCTGCTAGAGCACTTTACAAATCTTTTATTTGAGGGAGAGAAACATTAATTTGTTGTTCCACTGGTTTATGCATTCATTGATTGGTTCTTGTATGTGCCCTGATGGGGGATTGAACCCACAACCTTGGCAGATTGGGATGACGCTCTAACCGACTGAGCTACTCAGCCAGGGCATTTTTTTTTAAAGATAGAATAACTTAGATACTAATGATTGACAAGACAAAGGGACGAAGAATGCAGCACGTGCCAGGTACCATACCTCCTAGTGGTCTTGGATGGTCAAAACCAATACTATCACTAATTTGATGTTTATCTCAGTTGTCTTGCCCATCCTCCGTTCCTAACAAAAATATTTACGGCTACATTTTATGGAACACAGATAATCATCAACTAGAAGGTTTTCATGTGTTTGCTAAACACAGTGAGGTTTGTCACAGGTCACAGCATGAAAACTTAAAGATGAAAGAAATCTGGGAAAACAAAGATGGAGTTAGCTTTGTTCACATCTATATCTGCACACCCATTCTTCAGATGAAAAGACTGAGACACAAAAAGGTAAGTGATTTGCCCAGCGAAAGTAGCAGAGCCAGCATTTTAATCCAGCTTAGTCTGAAAACCTGAGTTCTTAAGCATTTGTTATGACTTCTCTGTGCCAGGCTGCTTGGGAAGTTAGAGGAATCTGAAAAAAGACAACAACCAACAATGTGTGTGTGGAGGGGCATCTCCTAGAGCTCATTGTGGAAACTGAAAAAACAAAATGGAATAGTCTTCATACAAGGTATAGTGAGCTGAAACATCATCAGAGATCCAGAGGCCCGGGGCACAGTGTAACCAGGAAAGGCTGCCTGTAGGAGGTGAGGACTGGGTGAGGTATGTGCAGACTGAGATGGGCAACAGAGTAGGAAGGGCATTTCCGGCCAAGAGGGGCCAGCCTGAGCAAAGCCTCAGGTCTAGACAAGTATATGAGCATAAACAGGAACCAGAAAGGAAAAATAATTGAGCATCAAGTTCTATGATGTTAGATAGATGGATGATGCCTAGGGTCTGTCCTCCAAAAACTGACAATCGGCAGGAGAAAGGCTGTGGGGGGAACCATAGAAATAGATCATAGTTACCCCTCACTCTGCACCCTTCACATGCCAGGTTCTCTGTCTATACTATACTGCTATCACCTTACACTCACAACAGCCTTGGAAGATTGGCAGTTATGAATCCCATTCATAAATGAAGAAGGAGTCTCAGAAAGTGGCTTGGTCCAGGTCCTCCTCGCTGGGAGAACTAGCATGGGGAGATGCAACCCAGGAGGCTCAGCGACCAGGTCTGGTGCTCTAACCTGCACCACTACACTCTTCTGCCTGCTCTGAATGCCCCCGTCCCACCCCAAAGAAACAGATCGTCACACCCAGGCCCCTTACACAAGCCTCTAGGTGTGCCGCAGCCTGGGATCTTTCAAAATGTAAAGCTGACCACCTCTCTCCTTCAAACCAAAACTCCTCAGACCCTGAGGATAAAACCATAACTCAGCAAGGCTTTCAGGGCCTTTTAAATTCTTGCTCCCTCCCTCCCCTCATACCTCCAGCTTTAAGGCATTGTTTGGGATTCTGGATACAGCACCCAAATATTTTCTCTGTGGTGATGTCTGTCTGGAAAACTCATCTCCCTCCCAACCAAAATTTGTCCCTGACTCACTCGTATTTATATGGAGAGAGATGCCCACGACTTTGATGTCACCTCCTACAGGAAGCCTTTCCTGGCTGCCCCTCCAAAGTCCAGCCAAATGCCCCTCTGCTCTGCTACCATAGACCCTCTACTTGCTCTACCCCCTGTACTCACTTTGTGCCAGGCACTGTGCTAAGGTCTCTTGAATTATTGAAGCAGTATTGCATAGTGGTTAAACGTACAAGCTTCGAGGCCACACTTCTGGATTCGAATCCTGACTTCATCACTTAAAGGGCTGTGAAACAGGCAAATAACGTAACCTCTCCTTGTGCCTCAGTTTCCTCATCTGTAAAATGGGGATAAGAATAGCATCTATCTCATGGGAGGGTTGTGATGGCCAAATTGATACATGAGAAGGCCCCAGTACATAGTAAGTGCTTAATAAATGTTAGCTAATATCTATTAGCCTGTTAAATCCTTGTTACTTTTTTAAAGATTTTTTATTTATTTATTTTCAGAGAGAGGAGAAGGGAGAGAGAAAGAGCAATGTATGGTTGCCTCTCACATGGCCCTCATTGGGGACCTGGCCCGCAACCCAGGCATGTGCCCCGACTGGGAATCGAACCGGGACCCTCTGGTTCCCAGCCCGCGCTCAATCCACTGAGCTACACCAGCCGGGCTTAAATCCTTGTTATTGATAACTTCAATTCACAGGCAAGGTCTAAGCGATGACTTGACTTGCCCATGAGTACATAGCTAAGTAGCAGACCTGGGACTTGAACTTGATGCCAAGGTCCAGGCTGTACTGCCTCCCATCATCAAACCCATCACACTGGTTGTAATAGCTGTTTACTTGTCAGTCTCTCCCTCCAGGCTGGGTGTTCCATGAGGGTCACAGCTATCTTGTCACTCCAGCCCAATGACACATTTGAGATTCTATTCAGATGAATTAACAATGCTGCGCAGCTCAGACAAGTTATTCAGAGGATTGAGACAGTGGTCACAACGTCCTGGCTTCCTCTGCAGCCTGCGTGGAAAAATGCCTCAGTGCCTTCTCCTAGGATCAGTCTCTTGGTGGACAAATATTTCCTGGTCCAGGAACTAGAGGTGCTCTTAGCTGGGAGAAACCGCAGTAGAAGTAGCAGGCTGGGTGCCCCAGATAAGCTTTCCCTTAAGCAAGCCCTGTCCTTGGCTATGCAGCCTCCCCCAGTCTTGCTCCAATACCTCCCCCATCAGCAGCTGTCCCCGTGTTGAGGTACCCACCCACCAGCTCCTTGCTTCAAGGAAATTGAGCATCAGAGAGAGCTTTAGTGGGTTCAGTGTGAACATAAATATCATCAGCTGCCAGAGAGGATGACGTCAAATCCAGGGCTGGCTGGCTGTGGCCTTGGGGCAGCTCCCTGCACAGAGAGGCCTGATGTCCTGGGAGTCACAGTGGCGGTGGGGGTGGAGGGTGGGGAACTGCCAGCTCAGTGCCCTGAGGACACATTTGATGGTTCTGTCCATTCTCAAGGACCCCATGACTTGGAATATTTTTCTTTCTAAATCCACTGAAATCAGAAATTAAATAGTTGTTCCTTTTCTTGCTAATCCGTGTTTAGAGCATCATATCAGCATGAACTTGACAGGGTGACCTCCTGGAGTTGGCATTGCCCTACCTAAAGCAAAGTCTGTGTGGCTGTGAGGTGAAAAGAATTGACTTGAGTGCCAGAATGCCTGGGTCCACCGCTTGTCTAAAGCTTTGTGATCTTAGGCAACTTCCTGCACATCTCAGAGTCTCCGTTTCCTCATATGAAAAATGGGGAAATAGTATCTATCTCACAAGAGATAACATGTTGGGATTAATGTATTTTTAGTGAGTGTCTATCCTGTGCCAAGTGCCAGGGTGACACCAGTGAACAAAACATAGTCCGTGAAAGAAGGCAGGCAATAAACCGATAAATATTTAATATGTCAGATGGTGCTAAGTGCTATGAAGATAAATAAGGCACAGTAAGGATAAAGCGTCAGGATCGGGAGGAGTTATTTCACTTCAGGATAGTCTAGGAAGGTCTTTCTGGTAATAGGACTTCTGAGCAGATCCCTGGTTGAAATATGGAAACAATTCATGGGGAGATCTGGGGGGAAACTCTTCCAGACAGAGAAGTGAACATGTGTCAATGTCCTGAGTCAGGGAAGTGCCTGGAATGTTCAAGGAAAGGCAAGAAGGCCAAGGTAGCTAGAGCGAAGTGGGCAAGGAGGTGGGTAGAAGGGGTGATGTTAGAGAGGTAGCTGAGGGCAGGGTGCGTAGGGCCTGGTAGCCCACTGTAAGGACTTCGGCATTTACTTTGAGGGAGATGGGATCCATTGGAAGATTTTGAGCAGATGGTCTGATGGGTTTTAAAGGATCCCTCTGGCTGCCATGTAGAGAATACATTGTAGAGGGACCAAGTAGCGGAAGACTAGTTAGGAAGTTGTTGCAATTGTCCAGGTGAGAGACAACATCTTTGATTAAATTGGTAGCAGTAGGTGGTAAGAAGTGGTCAGATTCTGGATGTCTGAAGGAAGAGCTGTCAGGATATGTAGACGGATTATAATGTGTGGGGTGTGTGTGTGTGTGTGTGTGTGTGTGTATGCATGAGCATGAGAGAGAGAGAGAGAGAGTCAAAGATAACTCCATAGTGTTTAACTTAAGGAATGGAGCGGGCATTTATTGAGCTGGGGAAGACAATTTGGGCACAAAATAAGTGCTCAATAAATATTAATCTTTGTATTGATGATTTTGGCTTCCTAGGTTGTCTACACTTGGTGACCCAAGGCTTTGCAAATGTTGAGCATACCTGGGAATAACACCATGGGCATGTCTGAGCAGTACTCTGTGCTGAGCATGATAGACAGAATCTTATCTGTGTCTCCCCTCATGGCATAAAGAAACCCTACGAGAAAATGAGCATTTGTTGCATTTTTAACATATTCCAGGCATTGAGCATTTTTCATTTCCTCCTATGTCCACCACTAGCATGTAAGCTGCATGAGAGAGAACGTACGGCTCTTGCGTACTACTGCGCATGCCTGGAACAAAATGGGTTCATTGGTTAATACTGATCAAATGAAACTTCATTATTATAGATGGAGGGTGAATAACTTCCTAAGGTAGAGCAGAGTTTTAATAAATATTTGTTTGATATAAAGGAGTGTTACATTCCCATTTTAGAGAAGAGGGAACAGCAGCTGGCAGAGGAGAGATTTGACTCAGGATTTCCTAATGCCTGGGCTTGGGCCCTTTCCATAGCTGCAATGTGGGGCCTCACCTCATATACCTTCTGGCTGCGTTTGAATAACATGCAAAAACCCAGGCTACTCAGAGAAAGATCTAATGCTCAATCAATTGTGAAGCTCCAGTAACATAATCCTCAATTTTTGGCTTCATAAAATGCATGACCTTAAAGTATTCATTTAATCTAACTTACCCAAGGTCACACAGGCTATAAGGGAAGAAAACAAAATGTGAACACAGTCTTCCCACACCAGCGTCCCTGTTTGTTTCCCTAATCAGGGGCTCTTGACCTGGGGCACAAGGACTCTTTAGGAGATCTCTGGATGTGCTTTATGGTGCCTTCTTCCCCCCAACGTTGTCGGCTAAACATGTGTGCTTAGGAGCAGGTGCATTTTGGGGGGAAAGGGTTTATAGCTTTTCGTTATTATATTCTTTTTTAAAAAGAGCTTAGAGAGGAAGGAGGAAGAAAGAGAGGGAGAGAAACATCAGTGTGTGGTTGCCTCTCATGTGGCCACCACTGGGGACCTGGCCTACAACCCAGGCAAGTGCCCTGACTAGGAATTGAACCAGTGACCTTTTGGTTCACAGACCAGTGCTCAGTCCACTGAGCCACACCAGCCAGGCCCTTTCATTATATTCTTAAAGTTGCCTATGATAAAAAAAAAAAAATTTACTTTTATCTGCACTGGTTGGTGTGGCTCAGTGGATTGAGTGCTAGCCTGCGAACCAAAGGGTCGCAGGTTGTATTCTCAGTCAGGGCACATGTCTGGGTTGTGGGCCAGGTCCCCAGTAGGGGGCACGTTGGAGGCAACCATGCATTGATGTTTCTCTCCCTCTCTTTCTCCCTCCCTTCCTCTCTCTTTAAAAATAAATAAAATTTGTAGGCCAGGTCCCCAGGGGGGCCACGTGAGCTGCAACCACACATTGATGTTTCTCCCCATCTCTTTCTCCCTCCATTCCCTTCTGTCTAAAAATAAAATCTTAAAAAAATAAAATAAAATTTGAAAAATTACTTTTATTATATATACCTATTTTTTTAACTTTTATTTTTAAAACTGTTTTTAGATGAGTGGAAGGTAGAAAAAGGAAGAAGGGGGGCAGACGCCAATTTTTGTTCCCCGATGCTGTTTATTCATTCACTCACTCACTCATTCATTCATTCAGCAAATTTTTGTTGAGCACCTGCTATGTTCCAGGCACCATTCCAGAGTCTGGGAATGCTCCAATGGGGCAAACTCTTGGCATCAGAGTTTATATGTATGCTGTCAAAAGAGAAAGACAAAATAATAATGTTTTAACAATTATATCAGGCGCCATGAAAAAAACGCGGGGTCAGAAGACGGAGAGTAGGAGGACTGGCATTTTAGATAAGTGGTTTGTGCTGTCCACAGACTCCCACAAAGGGAACAATCACGGATGCCAGAGTGCCAGCTGTAACCTTTCTTTTGCGCTTAGCTTCAAGAAGGTGGGGACGTACGGAAGAAGTAGCCCACGCGGAGGTGCAGAACGCATGCTCCCTTTAGCTCCAGGTCTCCGAGTTTTTTGACGACTCGGTCTGCAGGGAGGAGAGTGCGCAGGTTTCTCGGGTTAAAAAGCACCGCCCAATAGGAACTTCCTTTGAGGTTGGAGTCCCACCTCCACAGCTCCTCCTTCTGCTTCCGCTTCCGGCGTTGAGGAGGTCCAGGTCAAAAATGGCGGCGGCGGCTGGGTCCCGGGTTTCTGAGCTGATTGGTCTTTTCCGGCCACAGCTAGCACGATCTATGTCAAGTGGTGCCCACGGCGAAGAGGGCTCAGGTACTGGGGCTGCAGTCGGTGGGGCGGGCCTCAGTCCAACTGCAGCGAGGTGGCGCGGGGCTGTGACCTTGGCTTGAGCCTTAGGGGGAGGGGAATGAGACCCGGGCGGGCCCCCACCGCAGGCCTGAGCCTTCCGGCTCCTCCGCAGCTCGCATGTGGAGGGCCCTCACCTTCTTCGTCGCGCTGCCCGGGGTGGGAGTGAGCATGCTGAACGTCTTTCTGAAGTCGCGTCATGGAGAGCACGAGAGACCCGAGTTCGTCGCCTACCCCCATCTCCGCATCAGGTCCAAGGTACGCCCTTGCATTCTCTTGGAGTGTCCATTCTCCGTTCATTTCAAATACCCTCGCCCAGGTTCTTAATTCCCTAAAAGCGTGCATTCCGGGCGTGCACAGTTTCTCATTGAATAATACCATTATTTATTTTCTCTGGTTTTACGGAACGGAACCTGAGACCGGGGCGGGGCCGGAGGCGGGGAATGTCTGTCACTTCTCGGTTTCTTCTTTGAAGTCGTACAATAAGTGCCCTTGAGTTTTCCTTTTCTGATTTCATACCGCCTCTGCCGTCAGATGCTGTTCTAAAACAGCTGTCGGTTGTTTAAAACTTGGAGGTTTGGGAAACAGAGTGGCAAAGTCGAACGTGGTTCACCTTTCTAGAACCTGGACACCTGGCAGGTACTAGCTGCAATGAAGAGACTGAAACTTTCTATTCTCCTTTAGGTTATATATCTTCTCAACTGTTTTATCCTTTGGCTGTTGATGTCGTTATAAACTTAGGCTAGATTCTTAGATTCAGAAAGAACTGGACTCTTTGAGTCCCACTCCCACCCTGTACAGTAGCATTAGAAGCCATACAGCAAGGGTTCTCAACCTCAGTACTATTGACATTGGGAGCTGGATGGTTTTTGCAGGGACAGGCTATTCTATTCTATTCTGTCAGTTGTAGCATGTCTAGCAGCATCCTTGACCTCTACACATTAGATGCCAGTAGTACCTCACCCTGCCCCAGATCTCTCCAGATATTACCCAGAGTCCCTGGAGGGGCAAATTCATCCTGGGGTGGAAACCACTGCCCAGCAGCAATGCTTTTCAAAGGTAGCATGTGAGTATCTTCTCCGAAGTACCAAACCTCTCAGTGCCATTCCGATATAGGTGAATTGAGGGTTATACCTTCATAAACATGGCATTGATATACCAGTTACCAGGGAGAGGCTTATGAAAACAAACTTGAGTTTGCTTTTCCTATTATCTACTTTAAGGGCTCTCTTGGAAGTTATAAGAGCTCCCTTAAATTATGGTAAGGCTGAAGTATGCCAATATTTAAAAAGACTGATTTCCATTTTGTTTTATGTATTTATCTGTCACTTACCCTGCTTTAAGCAGTTCATGGCGGTGTTGTCTTGAACTATTTTTTGGAATTGCCTAACTGACATCTTCACTCCACAGCCCTTTCCCTGGGGAGATGGTAACCATACTCTGTTCCATAACCCTCACGTGAATCCACTTCCAACCGGTTATGAAGATGAATAAAGAGAACCTGGACCACTGACCAGTGGGGACCACAGCACTGGTTTGGACCATTACTCTGCACACGGACCAGAAAAGTATATGGGACCTTAAGCTGACCTTCTTTCCTAATGTCAAATGATGACTAGAGTATACTCATCTTCCATCTCTTTGCTGATAGCAGGAGGTGGCTTAAATAAATAACTTAGTCATGAGCCGAGAGTTGCATTCTTTGGTGGTGTTTTTCCCTTAGAAGTTAGCATTAATATTACTTCTGTTTCTGCAAAGAAGATCTGTGGCTGCTGTTTACAGTTTTCAAGTCCAATTCAGGCTTGTGAATAACAGGGCCTCTCCTTGGTCTCTTGTGCCTGGGGTAGGTAAAACAGAGTGAGTGGGGCTAATCATCAAGATCAGGTCCTGACAGACACCGCATGGCCAGTAGTTTCCTTTTCTTTTTTTTTAAGATTTATTTTGTTTTTAGAGAGGGAAAGGGGGATAGAGAGAGGGAGAGAAATACCAATGTATGGTTGCCTCTCAAACGCCCCCAACCGGGGACCTGGCCTGCAACCCAGGCATGTGCCCTGACTGGGAATTGAACCAGCAACCCTTTGGTTTTCAGGCCAGCGTTGAATCCACTGAACCATACCAGCCAGGGCTCGTGGCCAGTAGGTTCATCTAAAAGAGGTATCTGGGATTCTCGAGAGGAAGTGCTTCCTCTGTATCTCAGCTTTCTCCTATCCCATTCTGTCAGCACATGCTGCAGAATACTCCTTGTAGTCAGATCATTTTCTCCCCTTGGAGGTTGGAAGGGTCGAAAACCTTTGGAGAAATAAAGGCATAATCTTTGAAGTAGCTGAGATACGTAGTTGGAGGATGAAGTCAAAATAGCATGAGGAACAATAAACCAAAATTATTCTCTCAGTAGCAATTACAATAAAAGAACTTGGTTGGCTTGGAGCTGATTTTATTCTCAAGGCTCAACCAGACAGTTATGTGATAAGATTCAAGAAGCTGCAAGGTTTTGGTGTTAGCGTGTACAGAAAACTGGTACTGTGCAAAAGAGAGACATACAAAGAAACATAGAGTGTGAAAACCATTTACAGTCAAGAAAAAAGGATGCCTGTTATCTCTGTCATTCCGTGATCTAACCACAGCCTGCACTTCCCCGTAGTGCTGTTGTGCTGTGGCCTGTCTGAGTTCAGGACAGATGTACTCATCTTCATGCAGCTTGCTGTCTGGCCTCCCTCAGCTGGGTGGCAAATAATCTTTTATAGTCCTTGTAAAATGGACCTTAAACAGTCAAAATATAAATGCAGAATGTTTTAAAATGACATTAGGGACTGGTTACATTAAACTTGGGAGTAGTTGTTGGTGAAGAATAACAGAATCGAGGCTTTCTTTAAATCAAGTTTTATACTACTGAACCAAATTAATGAAGATAAACACTTGTGGGAACTACATGACATCCTAAAGGTGCTCACCAGATGCTCACCTGAAGCTGACTTTTTGTGCCATTACATAAACATTTTAAGATCTCTGTAGCCTACTATAGAAATAAATTTTAGAAATCAGTGAGGTTTCTAATTGTTATGTCATACAACCTAGCTTAGATAAATCATAACTTTTTCTTCACCTTTAAATTATAAAACAAAACTCCCCCCACTGCATTGGTAGGATATGTGGGGTAACAGGGTAATAGCTGTTCCATAAAGTGCACCAAGTTCCAAGAGGCCAGTAATGATAGAAACTAAATGTTAGTTTATTCCATCTTCATGATTACAGACATTACAGGGCAGGGTGGGTAAACAAGGCAAAAAAAGCAAACTCTCCTCCAGTTTGACCAGATAAAACATTTTGGCATTTTCACAAAATACAGGTTGACTTAATTCATTAACTTAGGTTGAAAAGCTGGCAACAGCAAATCTCTGCAACTTAGGATCTTCCTCCAGTGATCTTAATGACTGAACTACACTATGAGCTCTGAAGTGGTGCTCACTCAACATTCTTGAAGCTTTCAGGTCTTGATTTGAGATCTTGACACTTCTTGTTAAGGCAGGGAACTGTTAAAGGCCTCCAGGCTAATCCAGTCCACCAGCAATCGTAACAGTTGTTAACTTCCTATATAAAAATAAAACTGCTCCCAAGCATTGACTGAAACTGCTGTGCTGGGACCCCTTTTCAGAGAATTAGCTCCCAGAGAGGAAAGAGGTCCTAACCAACTACTTCCACGAACGGTGACCCCCGTACAGTATACCTGCTGTCCTTCAAAGCCTAGGAGGTCAGGCAACCACGATCATCCCGAAAAGTTTATCAGTATTTACATACACATATTTAAAGCTGATCCCAGATGAAGTATTGCGACCATAACCCCCCAGAAGTCATTGTTTTAGCGCAGCAAGTTCCTGCAAGATGCCAGTGCAAGTGAGAAATCGTCCCAAAGTGAAAAGTGATGGTTCGTCATCTTTTACAAGTGAGAGGAAAATATCTAGGAGGGAAACACCCCCCCACCACCAGACTCCTCATTAAATTGATGGCTCTCTTCACAGTCTTAACACAATCCAGAGTGCTCAATTTCCTGATTTGAGCAGTCCATTTTCAAGGTGACTGTCAAGGTCAAGAAGAGCTTTCAGGCTTTTCTCTACCATGGCCCATGAACTCCAGTCCTTCAATGGGGATCTCTTTCTCCTTTATTGCTTTCTGATGGGAGGAGAAAAACATAAAGGTCAATATGAAGCTTTCTGGCTTTGAGCAAGCTTCACTTCCGGTACGACGGTAGGATAAAGACGACAACAACTGGAGGGAGGAAGGGTAGAAGGGAAAACAGACCAATGAAGGGATAGTAACAAAAAATGAAGCCATAATGGCTAACAGGTGAGAGAGAGGCTACCACCCAGCCTCGCTCCCAAACAATAGTGGAAACACGCACCACCGCAAAAATCAAGGCAACTTGATTCTAGCGAACTTGGCCTAATCACTTCCTATTTCTGGGCGTGAGTGTTCCATTTTTCAAATACGAAGAACTATGCCTCCTCTGCAAGTTTAAGATGAACACCAAGTGAACCAAAGAATGTTCCTGTGCTCCGTAAAAAGTAAAGCGCTACAAAACATGTACCTTTGGTATCGGGAGAGATACCAGGCAGCCTTGGTGGTGACAGCAGGAGACAGAACTCCTGCCCCCTGCCACCGGCCTCATCAAGACTTTTCTCCACCCTCTCGGTCCCAACCCCCGCAAGTTACGAGGCGTGAGGCCTCTGACACAGCGGAGAACGCAGGGTCTGGGGTAGGGACAACGGCCGTGGCTCACCTGAACACACTGCTGGTAGCGCTTGAAGAGCTCAGTGCATGGGTCCCCGGAGGTATCCCCCTTGAGGAACTTTTCGGCAAACCAGCGGTTAAAGCACTGATCATACTCGCGCTTCATGTCAGTGCATCCCTCCCCTACGCTGTTCATGGCGGCGACAGTGGCGGCGCACTGATGTCATCATTCTTAGGCAAGTCGCTCGGCTTACGTAGCGCACCGTACGGAGGCCGAGTAGAGGAGAATGTGGGCGCGGGCTATGCGGCTGGTCCTTCGGGCCTGGGTGGGCGGGCGCCGGGCCTTCACTTCCAAGGCTGATCTTCAGGTAAAGGCTGGGAGGTGGGGGGTGTCTGCGCGCGTAGTGAAGCTGCTCCGGAGGCGCAGTAGGCCGCACCCACGACCCATACCCTGTTTCACCCGCCCCGCTCTGCAGGGAAGTGGGCGAATCACCGCGGATGTGATCGAACACCTGGAGCGTCTAGCGCTTGTGGACTTCGGGAGCCAAGAGGCCGTGGCACGGCTGGAGACAGCCATCGCCTTTGCTGACCAGCTCCGCGCGGTGGACACGGACGGGGTGGAGCCCATGGAGTCAGTACTAGAGGACAGGTAAACTCACGGCTGCGCTCCCGGGCCTTGCCCGGGCGCCTTCGCAGCCATTTAGGGTGTCGATTAGCGTCTCATTTCACAGAGGGAGAAAGAACTTTAGGCGAGATGCAGGAACTTGCCCTCGTTCACCCCGCGGGTAAGTGGTTTCACTCTTCTCCTTGTTTATGTGTCCTATCGCTCTAGTTTAAATTCTTCAAGGCCTCCCAGTGTAACGAGGAACAAAATCCGACTGCTTATCATCCTCGAGGCTTTACTTCACAGACTCGCTGCCTTCCACTCGGACACTGCTTTTATCAGTTCAGCCACATCGGCTTCATTGCTGTCTTTCCAGCACTCCAAATTAGTTCCTTCTCTAGGACGTTTGCATATGCTATGCCTTTTTTCTTGGACAGTCTCTCTTTGGCAGGTCTTAGTTTATCTCCTCTGAAGGGCCTTTTCTGACTACTCCAGATTCCCTGTTCCCCTTCCTTAGCCTGTTGGGTTTTCTTCAGATATTGTACTTGACGTATTTTTGCTGATTTGTTGTCTCTTGTTATTAGAATGAGTTCATGTCTGATTTCCTTACTGTTGGATTCCCATCTCAAATTTTTATTTTTATTCAAAATTTAAATGTACATATTGTCTGATCTAGTGGTTCCCTACGGAAATATCTGTGAAAGTGCATCAAGATGGGTGCACAAAGTGTCCAGAGTATGCAAATCTGTTCGTAGTGAAAAAACAAACAAAAACCCAGAAATAATCTCAGTGTCCTTCGTGGCTAAATACATCATATTGGACTATTCAGCAATTGTTAAAAATAATGAAACAAATAACTATATATGCTGATATGGAGAGGTTATTAAGATATATTTAATAAAAAAGGCAAAGTTTAGCCCTGGCTGGTGTAGCTCAGTGGATTGAGGTTGGGCCTGCAAACCAAGGGGTCGCTGGTTCAATTCCCAGTCAGGGCACATGCCTGAGTTGCAGGCCAGGTCCCCAGGAGAGGTTGCGTGAGAGGTAACCACACATTGCTGTTTCTCTCCCTCTTTCTCCCTCCCTTCCCTTCTCTCTAAAAATAAATTTTTTTTTTTAATGATTTTATTTATTCACTTTCAGAGAGAGGAGAAGGGAGGGAGAAAGAGCAATGTATGGTTGCCTCTCACATGGCCCTCACTGGGGACCTGGCCCGCAACCCAGGCATGTGCCCTGACTGGGAATCGAACCGGGACCCTCTGGTTCCCAGCCTGCGCTCAATCCACTGAGCTACACCAGCCGGGCTAAAAATAAAATCTTTTAAAAAATAAAATAAAAAAGGCAAAGTTTAGAACATTGTGTACAATATTATCGATGCTTTATGCGTTATCTATTTTACATATTCTGGTGTATGCATTGAATTTTCTTTTGTTCCTTGAAAAGGCATGCAAGAAACTGTTACCAACGGTTAGTTTCAAAGAAAATGGGAACGCAGAGGGAAGTTTTAACTTTTCATTTTATACCAAGGGCCAAAACACACATGCCTCAGGGCACAGAGGAATAACACCAGTAGTGAGGTGTAGTGTAAGGCAGTAATGAGGAGGGGCGGGGTCTCTGACAGACTGGCTTGACTGCTAAAAGGGTACAGCCTCTACCCACTCTACCAATTAATTATTGCCTAATCTTTTTTTTTTTTTAAGAAAATGCTTTTTTCTGAAAAGCAGACTTTGTTTTTGGCACCGCAGCTTTTTAGTTAGGATTGATATGTAGTCATAAAAATAGGGGTAATCTACAACTTTGTCCTAGACTTTGCCTGATGGAATTAAAAAAACAAAACAAAACTAGTTCAGGTGGGAACAAAATTAGTGCCATTAATCAGCGCCAATACAGATAGCAGACCCATCTGTAACCATAACCTTTGCAAACTGCTTGCTAGCTTCCTGTTCTGAACTTGTCTTTGATTCCTTCAAAGCTTTTACTTTTGTATTTTGATGCTCAGGTCTAAAGAGTTTTGCCCAAAGTTACACAGCGTTTCAAAACAAAAATCTGATGTCATTCTCCTACCTAAACCGTTCTCGGGTGGGTTTAGCTTAAAGACGAAAGCTTTACCGCAGCTGACAGGGCATCATTTAACCGAGGCCCTGCTCACCTCTCCAAGACAATGCTGTCACTTTCAATTCCTCCAGCTCTGCATTCTTTTTTCTTAAGGTCCTTGTCTTTACCCACCCAACCCACTCCTTTGTCGCCTTATTTCTTTGTAAAGATTTCAACTGTCACCTCCTCAGGACCTATAGCTCTCATCATTTTCAGTAATGCTGGAATTTTACATGTATTTCATTACATCTATTTGAGCGATATTGGATGCTCTGCCTTTCTACTCCCATTCACCCACCTTCCAGGCAGCGTGTTTGTTATTGCTCATCCTGTTCTCAGGATCTAGCACTAAGCAGACACTCTGAAAATGTTTGTTGACTGTTCTTTACTAACATCTTTGGGAAAGTAGGGAATAGAAACACAAAGGACAGTCAGAATTTCCCAAGTAACCTAGAGGGTAACTAAAGAAATGCAACTATTACTCAGGGGAGAGTTTTTGGAGATGAGGAAGGGGGTTTGGATCTGATGGCTGGAATAGTGACTTGGTATTCAGTGATTTTCAGTCTTGCCATAAATTTGGAAACCAGTTTGGCCAGATGATTCCATTTCAGAGATGCGACATTGGAAGGACTTTCATGTTTTGAACATGGTGCCTATCATTTGGTTTGAACTAAAAAGCATGAGCATGTTTATGTGCCAGGCACTAATATTTATATGCATTAACTCAGTTATCACAACCCTGGAAGGCAAATGCTAGTATCTCTTCTATCGATGAAGAAACCGAGGGTCACAAAGGTTATGTAACATGTGCCAAAAGTTTCACAGGGAGTAAGAGATTTCAAGGTTTGGCACTCAGAGCCTTACTGCTCTACATAAGCCATCTAGAGTCAACCTCTGGAAACTTTTATCATCTCAAATCCAGAGACTGACTTGGATGATGTCTCTGACTGCAGCCAAATACTTCAATGCTTAGGATGTCCCTCAGAGCCTTATTTGAATCAAAAACTCTTAGTCAAAATGATTAGCATCAAACTAGAAAAAATTAGGAGGGACAGAAAAGGCTTGTAGGTGATGGAAGTAAGGGGGTGTCCAGAGTAATGACTCCTGGCAGCCTGAATCCAGGGAAGGGCAGAAACTACAACAGCAGAGCTGTCCTATCGTCAGCCCAAGGGCCAGCATAGCCACCTTCCTTTCCTCCATGCCACTGTACTGCTTTATATTATATTAAGTGTTTTTTATTGTATTTGCATCTCCCACAGTTACTGGTTTAAATATCTATGAGCTTTGGAGGGCAGGAGTTGAAGCGTTTCTCAATCAGGATTTCTCATCTGAACCAGAACACAGAAAGATCCAGTGACTAAATTCTCCCAAGGATAATTCCTAAGTACTCTTAGCCCAGATGTACAGTTGATTGTAAAAATGGCTGTCCTACAGTACCTGTACTAAACTCTCTTGTTGAACTTGGACTGAAAAAGACGAGGTTAGGTAGGCATTTAGTCAAGTCAGTGATTCACAGACACCTAGAGTTTATCAGTTCCTGTTTGGTGTTCTATGCATGATTCTGAGGTCAAGAAAAGTTAAGCGACTTGCCAAGTGAAGGGTCTGCATGGTGTGCCACCCTCACAGAAACTCTGGATTCAGTAGTCTATGATGAAGAAAACAGGGCAGTGTGGGTTTATTCTAGACACAACTTCATCATAAATAGTAATTAGGTGGAAATGTGTGACATTTCAAGGGATGAATTTTGTTTTTTTCGAAATGTCACACAGGAAACCTGGTAACCAAATGAGTAAATAAATCAGTTGCTATTAGATCAATATTGGGAAGCAGTAGCTTTTAACCTGCTTGCGGTAGAGGTCTTCATTAAAATCTCCCAGGGGCCAAGAAAAGTTAGCATCCTTCCCAGTCTGTAGGGCCTAGGCACATTAAGTACCAGTTACACTCTGAATAAGTAGTGGGGACTGAGGGGTACTTGGGCCGCACCGACTCAAAAAAGGAGCAGGTGCTGTTCAGCATCCACCTCTCACTGACATTATTGTATCTTTTCTAATCATGTTAATCTTCCCAGCAACTCTCTGAAGCATTCTACAAATAAGGAAGCTGATGCATGGAGAGGAAAAGTAATTTACACACAGCCCTGGCTAGGTAGCTTATTTGGTTAGAGTGTTGTCCTGATACACCAAGGTTGTGGGTTCGATTCCCTAGTCAGGGCACACACAAGAATCAACCGATGAATGCATCAATGGAAAAACAAATAATTGTTTCTCTGTTTTGCTCTTCCTCCCTCTCTAAAATCAACTTTTAAAATGTTTTTAAAGTAATTTGCACATGCGCCATGTGAAGGTGGCTGTGGCAAAAACACTCATTGCTGTTGTGTGAATTCAGCTGTGATTCAGGAGCCCACGCTCTTAGCCGTTTTGTTATACTGCGCAACAGAAATATAAACTCCAGAAAGTCCAATGGTCACCTTTATGGATATTTATTTTTCTCCAAGTTTTCTTAAATAAACACATAATCCTTGTATGACTAACAAAAAAAACACTAGTGCAGCCTTCACTTTTTTGGCAAGAAACTTCAGGTCTGGAAAGATCACACAGCTAAGACGGTGCCAGATCCTGGAATGGACTCCAGCTGTCCACTCTTCATACTGTGAATAAGTGTTTACTGTGTTTAGCCTTAGGCTAAGTGCCACCAAAAAAAAAAAAAAACCACACAACAAAACCCCCTAGTCCTTTCTTACAACTTAGCCCTCTAGGCAGACTCTGCCAAGATATGCATGTCACATCCCTGCCCCTCTGTCCCTATGCATGTCACATCCCTGCCCCTCTGTCCCATTAGGTTTAGCCCTCAGTCTATGCCTGGCTCAAAGCAGAAATAGCTTGACTGCTCCCCTCTCAGTGATTGAGCAGACTGATGGTTTTTCAGCCCAAACATCTGGAAGCAGGCTCAGACCTCCTGTCATGCACTCCTAAACCTTGACAGTAGTGCGGCCTCATAGATACGTTCA
This sequence comes from Micronycteris hirsuta, assembly GCA_004026765.1. Taxonomy (NCBI): domain Eukaryota; kingdom Metazoa; phylum Chordata; class Mammalia; order Chiroptera; family Phyllostomidae; genus Micronycteris; species Micronycteris hirsuta. Next base: position 25,131 of record PVJI01007325.1, on the reverse strand, counting down.
TCTCCTGTTTGGCTTCACCAGTTTGCCATCTGGATACTTTAATGAAGCCATTAGGCCAGAATAGTGGGAGATTCCTGAACTGTTTGTGGTACATCTTGCAAGGGAGGCACTTTATCTCCGCAGGTGGCTGCAGTGAAGAAACCCTGGTCTTAGGGTACCAGAACTCAGCACAGAGCCCAGTTTTCTCTCTGAGGAGCTAGTACCCTTAAGTCACTTAGAGCCGCTCTTGACAAGTCACCTGCCAGTAAGTCCATTTCCCATCCTCCCAATCCAGCTATTTTTTGCCCATCCTTTAACAGTGACATCACTTATTCTGGGTACTTTGCTTTACCCAGGCTGTCAGGCATCCCCCTACCCCCTTGGCAAACTGCTTACCTGTTAGATTTAACACACTGTATTTAAATTGCTTTTAATAACCTAACTCCGCTGAAAGCAATTTACTCTTGGTAATTATCCAAAAATATTCAAATATCATCAGTCCCAAGGAATAACCACCACTTACCGCACAGGTTGTTGGGAGACTCTATAGACTGCAGACTATAATTTGAGCCGATGTTGACCATGGATCCTCCACCTTTGAGCAGTGACCAGAACTCAAGAATATGCTGCTCCCTTGTCTTCCCACTCCTGACCCTCTCCACCCATGCCTTAGAAGTCCTGTTCTCCAACAACGTAACCTTAAACTTCTGGTTTTGTAGATGTCTTTACTTGAGATCCGACAATGTGACAGAAGGTAACTGTGCTGAAGAACTACTACAAAACTCCCGTCGAGTTGTGGAGGAGTATTTTGTGTGTCCCCCAGGTACATGTTTCCTAAAGTGGTTTAACAAAATTGTTCCACAGTAAACTAAGAACATAGGAGGAACTGTGAGGCCCAAATCTGCTGTGTGAAAGCACTCTGAAAAGTATAAACTGGAATTAGATAAAGGTGGTCAAAAGGTACAGACTTCCAGTTAAAAGATAAGTAAGTCTTGGGGATGTAATGTACATGATGACTATAGTTAACAATACTGTATTGTATATTTGAAAGTTGCTGAGAGATCTTAAGAGTTCTCACAAGGAAAAAAAGTGTTATGTGAGATGATAGGTATTAAATAATCTCTTTCTGGTAACTGGCAATATATACATGTATCAGATCATTATGTTGTACAGCTTAAATTTATACAATGTTGTATGTCAATTACATTTCAGTAAATCTGAAAATAACATGTATTAACAACTAAAAAAAGTATAAAGTGCATATTGATGTAGCATTAATGGGGCCGTGCTCATCTCTAGGGGTCAATCGGTAACAAGAATGATCAAACAGAACTAGGCCGGGGAGGAGTGTGTACAATAGCAAATCTGGAGTTCAGCCTGTTCCTAAAGGGGCAGCCGGCATTCACTGCCGCTCATTCAGTGCCAGGCAAGGGTGTGAGCCCATTTTCCCAGAGAACATGGACACCTGGCATTTTGTGTAGTATTTCCCAAATTTTAGGTACTGGCAACTAATTTAATTAAAAAAAATAGAAGACCATGCAAATAAAACATACCTGCAAGCCAGATGCATCCTGTGAGCCATCAGTTTGCAGCTTTAAATCTCACTGCAACTATTTTAAATGGAAGCTTTAAAGCAACTCTAGGCCAAAAATGAAATCCAGAACCTTGGGTAGGTTAAATTATTTTTATCTCCTCTATAGATAAGTGGGTCCTCGGAGTTTCTGCACACCTCTAGATATTTGGGGATGGGACTAGCCTAAGCACTCAGGTAGAGATGGCTTTCCAAGTGCTAACTTCAAGTTCAGGAGATCCACTCAGAGGACCTTTCTGAGCAGCCTCCAGAAACAAACATCAGCCCTCCAGCTCAGAGGTAACCTCTTTGATCAAGGCTAACCAGTCAAAGGAAAGCTCTGGTTGAAGCAAGGATGGGAAGGAAAGCTAAAAAAATTTGTGAACTCTACTCTTAACCATGCCTGATTCACTAAGCCACCTCAGTTAACTGTGGAAGTAAGATCTCAAAATCCATCTCAGAGCCAGATGGTTGTCACTGTTTCAGCAGACACATCCACTGATCACGTGCTATTTCTAAAGGGAACCTTCTGTCAGGCTTTGCTGCTTAGGACAAAGTGAGTTCACAGTCAAGTCTTCCTTCCACTCCTGTATGCATACAGATGGCTAATTAACCTGTCTGTGCTTCTTCCTGAAAAGTGCATTAATTAGGTTTCACTTGTAATTGTGATTCTTTCAGATACTTATGGTGAGAAAAATAGGATACTAGCTACACTTATTTCCTTTGCTTATTTTCCATGACAAACCAAGTGATACGTTAGCTCAGTAGAGCCAGCTGGGCAGCAGGCTCAGCTATAACATTCTTTTGCATTATTGTTTTCAAACAGGTAATATCCCTTTGCCAAAGCTGGATGAACAAGAGCCCTTCTCACAGAGCTGAGTAGCTATTCCAGGAAGGGGTATCCTGTGAACACATGGAAGCACGACAGTATTTTATTATTATGAACACTAAAGTTCCCACTTCCTTCAGTAACCTGAAAAAAATTGATGGTTAAGTATTTCTGGTAATTAATTCTTCTGAAGACAGAACTGGGAAAGATTTAGCCAAAGCAAGGCAATGAGTTCCTGACACTAAAGGAAGTAAAAGGTATTGTCAATTTCCAAGGAAATGTTCGGTTTAGAAGACACCATCCCCTTTGTGTCCTCCCACGAAGACTGTCTACCCAACTGCACTTGCGTGAATTTTTCTATTTCTGTAACTGTTAGACACGGCATCTGATCACGTTCTGTGACATCCTGAGCTGTCCTTTTTAGCTGCTGTTTCCGTCGACCTGAGCAGTATTTTATCTTTACTGAACATACCTGAATTTGTTCCTGGGTGCCCTTTGTTCCGAACAGAGGGCTAACTTTTTGCTAAGGTCTGAAGAGTGTTCAAAGTAGACTACAGCTTTGGGACTCCTGGACCTAGAACCATCCACCACATCACAAAGTGATTATATATGCAAAAGGGATTATTAGCCGCACCTAGTTTCTAGTTCTAAAAACATAAAAATAGTCCTGGAATAGCTAACAGTCCATATTGTATATTAAAAATCTGCTGAGGGTAGATCTTAAATGATCTTACCACATATGGGATAGATGTTTATGGCCTTGATGGTGGTGGTTTCATGGGTGTATACTTAACCCCAAACCCATTAAGTTGTATATGTTAGTTTTTACATGTCAGTCATACTCCAATAAAGTGTTTTTTGTTCTTTAATATAGCCCTAAGTCTAGGACAAAGTAGATCCCTACCCCCATGATCGTTGAATTGAACATAATAGGTGGTATGGGGCAGGGGGAGGTTGTTTTTCAGGTGTATGTTGTTTTGTTTTTAAGCTCACATAGCTCATAGAGAATGAAATGGTGGTTGCAGGGGCAGGGGGACAGTTCAGGGACTGGGTAAAAAGGTGACGTGATTAAGTATTAATTGATAGTTACAAAACAGATGTAAAGTACAGTATAGGGAATCTAGTCAATAATGTTGTATGTATGGTACCAAGTGCATACTGGAAATATTGGGGGGAATACTTTGTAAAGTTTATGATTATTTAACCACTACCAATACAAAACCAATACAAAATAATACTGGAAGTACATTGTAATTGAAAAAGAAAACCCACGAGGCAAGGATAAATGAGACAGATTTAGAAAAGTGATAGAACTAGAACTCAGAAATCTTTTCTTACCAAATTGCCAAAGCTGACTTTGGCTAAGAATTTCCCAATGATCTTTATGCTGCTGCTAACTTATAAAAAGTCTGTTTTTATTCTTCCCCATTCCCTGCCCTATCTGCAATGGTCACTTTTTTTTTTTTTAAAGCAGCTTAATTTACAAGCGTGGTCTTGAATTATAAGAGAACCCTGAACCTACCCTTGAGATGGAAGTTCTCAAACCACTATAAGAGCAACTAACTTTATCCACAAATAAAGTTACCCATTCCTGCTCCTTACCAACTGGGTGTATGTTGTCACTACCACTCAGTGATGTGTATTTTTTTATTCAGTGTGCCTGTTTGGTAAAATCTATGAACTTTAATCAAGGACAACCACACATGTCAATTACTAAACGTTTAAAATATATTTCTAAACAGAATGGGCCCACTCAGTCACAGTAACTGCTGATCTCAGAGCAGAGCAACCCACAAAAGACAGCACTGATTTTTTTTCCCCCATAATCAGGGGTGAAAAATATACAAGTTGTTTCTGAAACAAAACCACAATTTCTGCAGTTGAAAATGTTTCACTGCTAATATGGCCCTGGTAGAAATTATGTAGTTTTATTTCCTTAAAAAAAAAAATTAAAAAAATTTCCTAAGACACTAAATCATCAATCTGGAATGTAAATTCTGAGCACAAAGAAGCTCAGTTCGCCTAAAAAATAAAGAAAAAGTTCCCATCACCTGTTTCAGTAGGGCCTGAAAGGAGAGAAGTAGTGTGGGGAACCCCTGCTTTGGTATGGAGAGTCACGGCCTCTTGACCCAGACCGAGACCGTGAATAGCCATAGCTGGTGCTTCTCTCTGGATAAACTCGGATGTAGGAAGTTTCACCCTGAAATTCAAACAAAAAGAAAAGGGGAAAATAAGACCCAGAAGAATAAAGCACACCAACACCTAGTGTAGCTGTTTAACAACAAGTTACGGGCTGAGCACTAACTATTTGCCTGGCACAGTCTTATCTCATCAAGCCCTCACAATTCTAAGAGGTAGGTACCTTTAATAGCCCATTTCAAGAATGCTATCAGCTCTGAACGGTCATTCCACAAAGGGAAAAGTTGCCAGTTCGATTCCGTCAGGGCACATGCCTAGGTTGTAGGTTCGGCTTCTAGTTAGGGCATGTGTGAGAGACAACTGATCAATGTTTTACCCTATCTGAATTACTGCCACTAACCCCTAGAACCGGAAATGACCACAGAGGTCATACATATATATATATATACACACACAAGGTGCAGCAAAAGTAGGTTTACAGTTGCTCGTATGGAAAATACAATAATAAAAATACAAGAATACATCTGTGTTTTATGCTCTCACAACTCTAAACCTACTTTTGCCCCACCCTGTGTAGTTCAATCCCCTGTCTCCTCATATGCATCTTTCAATAGGCACCTATGGAAGGAGTTAACCTGTATTCAGCATCTCCCAGGTGTCAGAACCTGGGGGTAGATGCTCTAGTTATTTCCATGGTTTTTTTTTTTCCTGGCAAGACAGTGCTATTATTGTGACTATTTTACATATGGAGGAACCAGGGTTGAGAGTAGCTCAGCTAAGCAGCAGGAATCCTGTTGAGGCTGGCATTTTTCCAGGCCCTTTGCCTTCAGCCAGCATTCTCAGATCGAAAGATGCTAAAATGAAATAAGCCAGATGCTCTCCCCCCACGTGAAGTTAGTAATTGGATTTACCCTGAGGCTCTGTTTTGCTGTGTATCTGACTAAGTGCTGTTTTGTTTCTGCTCCAAATTCAAGTCTCAGGGGTCAGTCTAGGCAAAGGCCTTGTTAAGCCATACAGCCTCCAGGCCATAAAATTATGGAATATAGGAATCCTTAGAAAAAGAAATAGGCCTGGATATTCATGTTCCCAGACATCCCTAAGCCCCAGAGCAAGCCAAGACAACCAGAAAAAAACAAAGTCCAATTGGTGATCTGGTATCTAATGGTATCAAAGGGATAGTTGGAATCAGACAGACTGAGAAATCCAGAGCAGCAGATGCCTTCTTGAATGGAAGGACTTCCAAGAAGGACATCAAGAACTAAGCCCCAAGGGTGAAGTGATCAATCACAAGAAAGTAACAAGGTGGATCAAGTTTCAAAAAGGAACCTGCACTACTTTGGGAAAGAAAAATGAAAGTGACTCAGCCCCAATAGAAGTACCTAGAAGGGCTGAGATGATGAGGTTGGCTTGCAGAGCCCAGACTAGACCCAGAGGAGGGACAGCCATAATATTTAGGTTCACTGAGAGACACTGCCAGTTATGAAAGGGATGCTATCACAATAGCTCACGACATTATGACAGACTGCACCAGTATTCTCTCCAGGTTAAAAATACTATGACTGCAGACCTCTCTGCTATGACCCTGCAGGGCTTAGTCAAGATGAATTCCCTGGCTCTGTCCACTTAAGACAGATCTTTAATGACACTATAAGGTCATCAAATGGCAAATGCATGGCCTGTTGCTACTTCTGCTAGGTCAGCTTTAGGTGGTGAACTGGGTACAAGCTCTTCAACAGAAGGTGGGGACCCACCTCATGAGAGCGGAATTTGGTGTCATCCAGTTTACGCAGGGCATATTCCATGTCTTCTTTTCTGAGATACTCAACCATCCCCATTCCATCCTTCTGTACATCTGCATAACAGACGTCCCCAGCTTCTCGCATGTGATCCTTCAGGTCCTGCCAGCTTCCTGAGGGAGGAAGTCCTGGGCATGGAGAATATAAGAGAAGAGGCCACGTTCTTCAGCTGTGTTAATTGCCCTGTTTAGAGCCAGCAATACCTAGGGTCCCTTCTCCATCAATCACTATTTTTAAGTCCTGAGGGTCCCCAAATCACAAATCTTGACAAGGAACATGAAACTAGAGAAGAGCACTAAAGTATGTGTAGTAAACCACTTTAAAAAACTAGTCCCAGGCTAATCTTCCAGAACAAGCCTTCCCAACACAGCAAGAACTCCATCTCATTACAGGTTTGCATCTCTCGAGAATTCATAGCCTCTCTTTGCCCTTCATAATACCACACTCTCAAGACTTTGAGTTCTTTTTTCCATATGAAATTATCAGTACCAATGATTTCTTGCCTAACTAGGTTCCCAAGACATGGGAATTTGAAACCATCCAATGAAATAACTGAAGTATAGCAGAAGGTAACAACACAACAAAAATCTAAAGTTTGGTTGCTGTTTTGTAGGTGTGATTAACTGACAAACTAGACAAAATACCTCTTAAGAGATCACCAATATTCTCCAATACAGTTGGGGGGGGAAAGGTAAGACTCAGATGCTAAAACTAGTCAGGAGTCATACAACCCTACCTGATGTCATGAAAGGGAAATGTGCTCCTGCTCTCAAAGGCTGTGTTACCGTTCACAGCTCAGGACTGCAGCCATTTCCTAATAGTTTTCTAAGCAGGATTTCAGAGCAGCATGGAGAGAAAAAAAAATATGTGACATCCTGAAGGAGTGAATAGAGTTCTGGGGTTAAATTAATTACGAAGGGACACAAGATAGGCAGATACTGATAGTATCATTCTTAAGCACCAATGGGAGTTGGCTGTGACTGTAATATGCACATCTAAGAAAATGCCAGGCTCCTCAAGACATTTCACTCCACCAGGGCCCTAAAACACCCCTGAATGTACAGAAGCACCCCGGGTCTTTACCAGTGTGTTAATATTTCAAAAAGATTCATAAACCTCAGAGCTTACCATTTCATCACTGGTCAACACTAGACATTTTGTTCTACACTTTGTAATATAATCCCTAAGCTACCAAGTTGTTTTTCTGTTTTTACATATGTCCAAAAACACAAAAACTGGCCTTTTTCAGGATCCAAGTTGTTTAAGTCTGTCTCCTGGAACGTCTTTTCTATCAAGTCAAATACCATGAAACATTCCAAAAGAAAACATATTTAGAACCATCTTCACTTAAGGGGTTTTTGCCATTATCTTCCCTTTCAACACTAGAAAACTCCTCTATAAGAAACAAGTTTGTTAGAACAAGGTTGCACTACCAGTGCAACTTCATTTGCAAGATACCTGCCTCATTGGCAAGACATGCAGGGCTTTAGACTGTCAATGTGCTTAGGATATAAAAAAGGAAGCCCCATGTATGCCATGCACTGAAGAAGAACAGCTAACATTTCTTGAAGGCCAGACTGTACTAAGTATATTCTACATTCATCATCTCACTGGGTTTTTCAAAAGAACATACCTGAAACAAGAACTCGGAAATCAGATCTTCTTGTAGGAGGCCCATTCCTCCCACCACGGGGCCACCCACCGCGACCCCCATAAGTTCTGGGGAACTCCACACGAAGCCGACACTGGCCATAATCATAACCATTCCTTCCATAAATGGCATCCTCAGCATCTCTGCAAAGAAAAGTTTGGCATTAGTGCTGCTCAGGAGGCTGAATGACTCCCAGTGAGGGGCATGAGTGACAAGTATCAAAGGAAACCTAGAGTGAGAAAATAAAACAATCTCTGATGCAATACTGCTTTGGTCTGAAGACCTTACACGATATTGGAATTAAACTTTACAGCTGTCACATACATGGTTTTCTAGATATGAAATGATACTGAGTTAACAGATTACTTATAGGAGGACTAATTCAGAAACAAAAAGGAATAAATTAACAGATAACTGATTTTGCAAGTAAAACGGTGTTTCTCTAACTTTGGTGGATAATTTCTCAAAATGCATATCACACATTAGTCCTTTAATTCTCTTCTACAAGGCCTAATGCCATTCAATCTATAGAAAGAAAAACCCATTTAAAAAGAAGGCTCAAAACACAAATGCAATTTAGTGTTTTGTGAGACTATAAAACTTTCTCAAGCATGTTTTCAGCATGGTTTGGAGAAGTTGTCAAAACCACTATCTGGGTACAATTTTGCCAAAAAAATAAAAATATCTTTTAGTCTTTCCTAGGGCTCTAGAAAACATAAAAATGCCAGTTGATTCTCCAGTACTGGATGGGAGAAAGAATGGCTTAGGTGGACAAGCAGAGCTGGAGATATACTAGTAAAAAAGGCATCATTCAGTTGTCACAGGCACATTCATTTATGAAGATTTTAGTTACAGGATTAAAAGCAAGGAGGACCACATCCAGTGGAACCCTGGCTATATTTATATGCAGTGGGAGAGAGGCAGAGCTGCTAAGGTTTGAAGCAGACTTTGAATAAAAATTGACTTAAGCCCGGCTGGTGTAGCTCAGTGGATTGAGCGCGGGCTGGGAACCAAGGGGTCCTGATTCGATTCCCAGTCCGGGCACATGCCTGGGTTGCAGGCCAGGTCCCCAGTGAGGGCCATGTGAGAGGCAACCATACATTGCTGTTTCTCCCTCTCTTTCTCCCTCGCTTCTCTCTCTAAAAATAAATAAAATCTTTAAAAAAAAAATTGACTTGAGTTCAAATCATTCTTCTGCTCTTCACTAGTAGCTGTCTCTCGGTAAATCAGTCATTTTTTGTATCTCTAAATGTAACTAATGTCTTTCTCACAAGGTTACTGTTAGGATTAAATAACATATTGTGCGTTGCGGTATTTTGCTTGAAACTTGGAATCTAGTGATATCAAACAGTAGCTTTTCTATTATTAAAGAAATGAGGGCCCTGGCTGATGAGCCTCTGTGGATTGAGCTTAAGGGTCACTGGTTCTATTCTCAGTCAGGGCACATGCCTGGGATGCAGGCCAGGTCCCCGGTATGGAGTATGCAAGAAGCAACCACACATCGATGTTTCTCTCTCCCTCTTTCTCCCTCCTTTCCTCGCTCTCTAACAATAAATAAATAAAATCTTAAAGAAATGAGAGAAGAGATGTCAATATATATTTGTATTCTAAAAGGGCAGCACAAGGGTTCAAATCCCACCTTGATCCCTGATCCCTTTTACCAACTCTGTAATTCCTCAGTTTCCTCATCTGTAAAATGTGATTAGCAATACCTACCTCTTTAAAGGCTGAAAATGCTAAATAATACATAGCATGGTATAAGACACACAGAGACTGCTCAAAAACCACATGGAAAATGTTACGAATTAACAGAGGTGCAACCTTCTCCAGTTTAGGTGAGAAAATGCCTAGTTCCATTTTTTGAGGCAAATGGCAATCAACGCCTCAGGGCACTTCCTGCCTCCCCATCCTCAAATGCTCTCCTTGCCCAGGTAGACAAGACACCTAAGGTCAGGCCGAACAGGGAAGCCTGCAGAGCATAGACCGGGCCAAGCGTCCCAAGACAATGCTGGAAAACAGAGACCAGGCTCCCATATACCCCGAGTTTAGTAACCAGCACAGTGGGGTGGCTTCTAAGAACCTCCAACCACAGTTTTGAAAGTTTCGAAGTCTTTTCCCGGCCGGGCCGACAATGTTTGCAAAATCTCAAAGACCCCTTTGAACCGGTTCAGGGACAGAGAACTTCCAAATCCTTGTGTCCCTTAGCATTTAGCGGTGCCTCCCTCATTAGAGGCGAGGAGTGAAATCAGAGGACCCCCCCTCAGCCAGTTTTAGTTTTTCCAAACCCCCGATGCTTTTGGAAGGACGAGGTCCCGGCCTTGTGGGGCGGGGCGCGCGCCCACCGAGATCTGTTCCATCGCGGAGACCCCTTTAGGACCTCCAAGGGCATCTACAGCCCCGCAGTCTGCGTCCCCCTAGACGGCGCGTTCGGAGGGCGGGGGATGGCGACTGGCCACTCCTGCTGTTCACCGCGTCTTCTCCCGCTGGTTCAGGGGCCAAGGTCCCCAAGCCCTGGGCCGCTTCCCCTTCAGGGTGTCTCTCCAGCCGTGAGGAAGAGAATGAGCATTCGTTCATTCGTACCATCCCTGAGGCCGATTTAGGCGGGTTTGAGCCCTCCGAAGGCCCAGCTTTTGTGTTTTTTAGTAAACTAAAAAGAAAAACCAGTAATAATAATAGAGGAAGTGACGCTGGCGCAAGGGACGGCCCAGAGTCTACGGTGAGAGGAGGCCACAGCCTCCACCCGGGGGCGCCGTGAAGGGTCTGTGCTGAGGGGGGAGGGGAGCGCCGGAGGGGGAGGGGAGCAGGATGAGGGAAGGCGGGGACCCGGGGCCGGCGGGCGGGTGGATGGACCGGGGCCTCACCGGGGGTCCTCGAAACGCACGAAGGCAAAGGGCACGAGGCCATGCCGGTTCTTGAGCTCGATCTCGCGGATACGGCCGTACTTGTAGAACAGGTCCTCCAAGTCCTTCTCGCGCACGTCTGTAGGAAGGTTCCCCACGTAGATGCGCCCGTCGCCCTCGCCGCCGCGCTCGTCCGCCCAGCCCGACATCCGCACCGCCCGACGCCGCGGGCCCGCCGCAGCCCACGTCGCCGCCGCTGCCGCCGCCGCCGCCTCCTCAGTCGGGGCTCCCCCGCAGCGTCCCCGCGGGCTCGGAGGCGCTCAGCCGCACAGCATTATGGGAACGCAGAGCGGAAGCGAAAGGGTCGGAGGACGCAGAAGGAATTCTCTTAAAGGGGACGCGGCTGCGAGGAATGCGCGTGCGCTCGGGCGGTCGGCCCTTTTAGGTGCTGGCGGGTCCCTGGGCGCCGAAAGGGAGGTTGTGGAGTCCAACTACTTCGGTTTATTTCCCGAAGGCAATTCACTCTACAACTGCATGGACTTGGACAAGTGTCTCAGGCTCCCTAGGCGTCAGTTTTGTGCCTCTGTTGCGCCGCCTACCTCACAGACGTTTGTGAGCACTCACTGAGTTGATGCGAGGAGCGCAGAGTGTGCCCCGCGAGCTGTCAATCGGCGTGCGGGGCTTCTGGGGGAGGGAGTCAGGCCGCAGGCTCACCCCGCTGCACCAGAAAAAGTCCCGGACGGCTGGACTGGGCGGGGTCATAGCGGCCCTCAGCTTCAGGTCAGTAGCCCTCTGGACCACCCTGCCCCCATTTTACAATTGCTTAGAACTGAGGGTGTAAAACGGACAAAGATGGATGTAAGAGGACTGAGATGGGCTCTATAGCTTGGACTTGAAGTTCATCGGAGATAGGGAGGGAATAAAAGAATCATAACTTTGGCAACTCTTGTTATAGAGTGCTTCCTATGATTTGTGCTTTTAGTCCTTACCAAGGATGGGGGGATTGCATCGTTACAGGTGAGAAAACGCAGGTCTCACAGTGGGGCCAGGATTAGAACCCAGAGCCTGGCTCACAACCTCTGTGCTTCAGGAGCTCCTGTAGGCTCCCACCTCGGCACTTTTCGCATTTACATCCCGTAGTGCAGGGCATTGAATCTGGGGACGTTACAAAAGTGAAGCCTTGCATCAGAAGAATCTTGATCTAAAAAGATTGGTCATATTAAAAATGAGCCCTGGCTGGTGTAGCTCAGTGGATTGAGCACGGGCTGGGAACCAGACGGTCGCGGTTCGATTCCCAGTCAGGGCGCATGCCTGGGTTGCGGGCCGGGTCCCCTATGAGGGCCATGTGAGAGGCAACCATACATTGCTGTTTCTCTCCCTCTCTGTCTCCCTCCCTTCTCCTCTATCTAAAAATAAATAAATAAAATCTTTAAAAAAAAAAAAAATGAAACCTCTAGGGTAGATACAAGAAAGCAAATACAGGGGAATGTTAACTCTAGAATCTAGACGGTAAGTGTAATCACTGTGTTCACGGAACCATTCTTTATACCTTTTTGTATGTTTGAAATTTTTCATAATAAAACATGTGGGGAGGGTATAAAACTTGTTAAAAACAAACTCTGGCCCTGGCTGGTATGGCTCAGTGGATCGAGTGCTAGCCTGTGAACCAAAGGGTCGCTGGTTCAATTCCCAGTCAGGGCACATGCCTGGGTTGCAGGCCAGGTTCCTGGTTGAGGGTGCGCAAGAGGCAACCACACACTGATGTTTCTCGCCCTCTCTTTCTTCCTCCCTTCCCCTTTCTCTAAAAGTAAATAAATAAAATCTTCAAAACAAACAAACTCTGTTAGCCTGGCTAGGTAGCTAGTTCAGTTGGTTGAAGCAGTCTCCCAAAACACCAAGTCTGCAGGTTCTATCCCCGGTCAGGACACATACAAGAATCAACCAATGAATGCATAAATAAGTGCAACAACAAACCAATGTCTATCTCCCTTCCTATCTCTCTCTAAAATCAACAAATTGAAATTTTTTAAATGGTTAAAAAAACTTAATGAGCCCTGGCTGGTGTAGCTCAGTGGATTGAGCGCGGGCTATGAACCAAACGGTCACCGGTTCGATTCCCAGTCAGGGCACATGCCTGGGTTGCGGGCCAGGTCCCCAGTGAGGGCCATGTGAGAGGCAGCCATACATTGCTGTTTCTCTACCTCTCTGTCTCCCTCCCTTCCCCTCTCTCTAAAAATAAAAATAAAAATAAAATCTTAAAAAAAAAAAACCAAAACGTAATGCTAGCATTAAGAAGGGAATAAAACATCTATTCTGAAGGTAGTTGACTTTAGTTATGCCACCTTTTAGTCTTTCTAAATCAAAACAAACAAAAAACTAAACACCCACACATAACTACTGAGTGTATCATCTTTTTGGAAGGTAAATTGAATGGCATACATCAGGCCCTGGTAATATACATATACCTCTTGGTCCAGTAATTCCACTTGGATTTTATCACAGGGAAATAAGAAATCCTCACAATAAGTAATTTATGTTCATTGTATCTGGGAGGGGGAGACTTCCCCTACCACTTGAGTTCTTATGGCTGGACCAATAATAAGATTGACATAAGACCAGATTAACAGGAGAAAAACCAATTTAATATGTGCGCATGGGAGATCATAAATAATGACAGTCCCTGGAACGATGAACCAGCTAACTTTTGTATTTTCTAAACAAAGAAACAGTAAACTTGTGAAGATATGACTGGACAAGGACACTTAGGTTTGGAAGCTTATTACTGAGGAATCTAAACAAAGTTTGGGTTTGGGTAGTAAATTAGTAAAGGAGTAACAAGGTTTCTGTATGCAATTTTTGGGCCCTGGATTCCATAACTGTAGAGATACAGTGTTTCTCCAAGGCCCCCTGCAGCAAGGAGGGCACCTTTACAGGGGGAATTTATTCCTGCACTCAAGAAGACAAGGGAGGGTCCATGTGTCCTTCCTGTACTGGCTGCTTGTCAAGTAATTTTATTTTAAAGTGATTAACATGGGATATTTGAGGGCAGCCTGCCCTGGGCCCCTACAATTGCATTCTGTGAAGTTAAAAAAAATTAAACTCCTAATCATAAGGGAGTGGTTCAATGCAATGATAATGAATCTTACACAACTACTAAACGATGTTTTGAAAGATATTAAGGTCACACTAATTTAGTTTTAATTAAAGTGAATTAAAAATGGTGTTTTATTCAGCCTGGCTGGTGTGGCTCAGTGGATTGAGCGCGGGCTGGGAACCAGACAGTCCCGGTTCGATTCCCAGTCAGGGCACATGCCTGGGTTGCGGGCCGGGTCCCCGTGAGGGCCATGTGAGGAGCAACCATACATTGCTGTTTCTCTCCCTCTCTGTCTCCCTCCCTTCTCCTCTCTCTAAAAATAAATAAATAAAATCTTTAAAAAAAAAGTGTTTTATACACACGTGCACACAAGTATATATTCTGAAGGAATCTGGTAAACTGACATCAGTTGTCGCTAAAGAATGCAATTGTGGGAAATTTCACTTTAGATGTCATACATTTCTGTGAAGTTGAAGGCTGTTATTTCAACTATGTTTCATTTTTATATTTTGAAAAAACAAAATTTATGAATTATCCAGTTCTATACAATTATGTGTGTGTGTGTGTGTGTGTATTCATAGCTTGCATCAAGAAAGCATGGAAGATCATAACCTTCCAAATGTTTGTGGAGATATCTTTTGATGGAAGTGATTTCTATATTTTTATTGTTCTTTATGCTTTTCTGCATTTATCAAATTGCCTATAATGAGCAGGTACTACTTTTTTAATTGAAATCAAACAATAAATTATTTTTAAAATAAAACAATCAGGGCTATTTGTTGTATTCTGGGTTGTATAAAGCTTCTAGTTGTTCTTTGCTGGCCTTCAGAAGACAAGCAGGAAAGAGCCCTGGTCAAATGTGATCTTGAGTCTAAGTACACAGCATTATAGGTGCTTATGTATCCTAAAGTCCACATGCCTCCTCATTTTGGGGGATATTAACAGCACCTTCTGAGTTCTATCACTCCTACATTATTGTTGCCAGGAAAGACAAAAAACTGCTATTGGAGAAAACTGGGTATTCTTCCTAGGGAGGGAGATACATGGAATCAGCTAAGTGACTTAATAGGACTCTAGGTGGAAGACTGCTTATGAACAGTAATGATTCAGCTTGTATTGTGCACATTCTTGCCATATGCTGTCACCAAAGAGGTTCATACCTAATCTAGAACATGCTGTGCCCAGATATGGAGATGTGGCAAGTACAGCCTTCCTGATTAGCAGGAACACACCTAAATGGCTAGGAGGCATAGTGGTCATCCATGGAACCACAAAGGTGGGTTTTGTTCCTGAGCCCAGGTACTACTAACCTTTGCAGGTTAGAATACAAATGAAGCCAAAATTACTGCTTCATGCTCAAGGGGTGCATTCTCTGCAAGGCCATAGACCCTAGGCAGGGATGCCCTTTTGAGCTTCTGCTCATCTAAAGCAGCATCATCGAGTGCACGCTATAATTTAAGCCCTGTATGAGGTCAATGGTGTATGTATAGTCAAGTTGCTATTCAAACAGTCAAGTAGAGCACAGTTGTGATACGGGTCAACCTCTGTGAGTCCAGCTAATGCAGTCTAGAGATTATAAGAAAGGCCTCCAGGAGTAAGTGTTTAGGTTGAGTCCTGAAAGACCACCAGGAGTTAGCCATAGGGACACAGGGAAGGCCTTTTTAGGCAAAAAAAACAGCAACAGCATCTATGATTACCTGGATAGAAGAGAACGTGGCAGACTAGGGACAACTCCCACTGCCCTACAGTTTGGCTAAGGCAAGTCTAAGAGGGGAGAAGGAACTGAGGCTGGGACTTCAAGGCCTAGTACCTAAACCATTTTACGGAGTTTAGACTCTACTGAGAGCAGTAACCATTGAAGGATTTTAAGGAATTATGTTGGGATGAGAACTCCATAGAAGTGATAGGGGAGTTGGGGAGGAGACTGAGAGCTAATTTTACTAGAAGGCAGCTGCAGGACAGTAGAAGAAAGAAGTGAGTGAGAGATGTGGCCGTAGCTGCCATTATGAAGGAACTTAGGGAGAAAGGAGAGATGGTTAAGAGGTCAGTGCAGGAAGTATTTCCATTTAATTGCCGTGTAAAGCCCCTCCTGTGACTTTATAGATTGTTCCGTTAAAACTATATTATCCAGCCCTGGCTGGTGTAGCTCAGTGGATTGAGCGCGGGCTGGGAACCAAAGGGTCCCGGTTCAATTCCCAGTCAGGACACATGCCTGGGTTGCAGGCCAGGTCCCCAGTGAGGGCCACGTGAGAGGCAACCATACATTGCTGTTTCTTCCTCTCTTTCTCCCTCCCTTCTCTCTAAAAATAAATAAATAAAATCTTAAAAAAACAAACAAACTATATTATCCATTAATAGCCCTGGCTGGTGTGGTCAGTAGGTTGAGTGCCAGCCTTCAAACCCAAAGGTTGCCGGTTTGATTCCCAGTCAGGGCACAGGCCTGGGTTGTGGGCCAGGTCTTTGGTTGGGAGCATTTGAGAGGCAGCCAATGGATGTTTCCCTTGCACATCCGTGTTTCTGTCCCTCTCATTCTCTCTCACTTCCCCTTTCTCTAAAAATAAATAAATAAAATCTTTTTTAAAAACTACATTATCCACTAATGATTTTAGACTTGGATTTTTATTGTTCAGGAAAGATATACAGTATGTTCAGATTAGCCTAAATGTGAGTGTAGGTAAGAACAGGAATAGCCCCAGATGGCCCAGGTACTAGCAGGTTACACGGTAAAGTAACAAGGGAGTGGGTGCTGGGATACTCTAGCTAGGAGACCACGGCAACCACCCAAGCAAGAGCTACCAGTGACCTGATGCAAGGTGGTAAGAGGTAGAGATACTAAGGAGATTAGATATCCCAAGAAAATGAAGTCATAGGACTTGGACAAAGGTTGGACACGGGAGCAGAGGAAGGTGGAGAAGTCCAGGTTGATTCCCAGGTTCCTGGCATGGGGACGTGGTTAGGCAGAGGTAGCATTCTGAGATGAGGAACAAAGCAGATGGAAATGAGTTGCAGGGGATGGATGATGGTAAGTTCAGGTACGTGTGGAAGACATAAGAAGGAAGAATAAGAAGTGTGATGGCTCTAGGGTTTACGTGCCCTCTCTACTGAAGACTGAAATCCAGGCTCACGACCTAATGGTGGTGGATGGGCATTGGAGTTAGTTCGATAATGAGATGGGACTGTCCTTCCTGCAGAGATAAGCTTTCACTTAAAATATAAGAGGGTTCAATGAAATTCATCTTTCCTAATAGCTGATAAGAATGGCTTCAATGGGCTCATCCTCAGAATGAAAAAAAAACCTTTGACCTTGGCAAACTGTTAAAAGAGTTAATGCATTTCCCACAGCAAGCCATTTACTCCCTGGTAGGGAGTTGGGCGGTGCCCTGTTAAAGAAATAATAGAACAATTAACAGTGGAGATAAAACATTCTCCAAACCGGCACATCTGGTTTTCTTCCTTTCGCTATGACATCAGTCGCCTCTGGCATTCCAGCAAAAGGAGTTCTTCTCTGCCAGTCTCAGTCATGACCCTGGTCCTTGGGAGCAGTGGACAGTAGAGGAAGTGATGGGAGTGGACCGTCAGTGGGAAAATGAGTCATCTTGGAGAAACTAGTGCAGGCTGGCAAGGAGAGCTGTGGGCTGGGTCGCTGTGGAATGTGTTCCTGGGCACAGCACCATGGGAGCTTTCTCTCTGTCCTTTGCCACTATATTTGTGTGAGAGGGGGAAAGAAAACAGCTCCTGGAGAGCTACATAACAAAGCGCTTGCCGTGCAGGGGAGGGTGCAGGGGAGGACGGGGAGCAGCAGCAGCAGCAGCAGTAACAGGGCTAGGGGATTTGGAGAGACTTTGGAATGGGGGTGAGGAGAGCTTTTGGGAGGCAAATGCCATGTGTGGGAGGATGAAAAGAAAAGATGGAAAAGATAGTGCAAGAAGAGTTGCAATGTGTTGTGAATATTATTCTCTTTTGGTGTTTTCTTAAGAGACTGCAGAAAATCTTTAATATTGTTCTACAAAGCCTGGCTGGTGTAGCTCAGTGGATTGAGCGCGGGCTGGGAACCAGAGGGTCCCGGTTCGATTCCCAGTTGGGGCGCATGCCTGGGTTGCGGGCCAGGTCCCCAGTGAGGGCCATGTGAGAGGCAACCATATATTGCTCTTTCTCCTCCCTTCTCCTCTCTCTAAAAATAAATAAATAAAATCTTTAAAAAAATAAAATCAGACAATTACTTTAAAAAAATATATTGTTCTACGAATTATTTTTGGATATTGAACTGATGGTTTGTTGTTGGTTTGTTTGTTTTTTTAATGGGTCTAGACAGGTAGTAACCCAAGGGCCTAGTTTTATGTGAGGTTCATATAAAGCAGCATCCTGAGTTTGTAGCAGCTCTATTGCTTGATTTTTGCCAACTTGCTCTATCCTGATGGAATATAGCTCATCATATCAGGGCTTCCTTTTCTTGGATTCATGGGTTTCAAGGGTCAGTGAACCACTGCCTAAACAACCAGCTCCCACCCCAACCCTGCAAAGTTGTACAAGTTGTGAAGTTGGATCCAAAATATTGCCTGTGAGCAGGAAAGCCTTTCTTCTGGGAGAACGTGCGTGCAGTGTTACCAACAGAACTTTGGATCACGATGGAAACATTCTATCCCCGGGTTCTATGAGGGTTCTTTGCTGCACGTAGCCATTAAAACCCTCAAAATGTGACTTCTGTAACTGAGAAACTGAACTATTAACTGTAATCAATTCATTTTAATTTAAATAGACAGCTATGACTAATAGCTACCAAATAGGACAGTGCAGTTCAACATTCTCAAAAGTGTGTGAACCACACCCCCCCATCCCCCACCACTGAAACCAATCACTTCCCTTTACAGCCCTTTTGTGTTGGCACATAGTAGGCACTTAAAAAACACTATTGATTTTATTAACTAGTACTTAAGAAGAGTCACTCTAGCTCCAGAAAAAGGGAACTGAGGTAGAAAAGGACCAAACGGGCTCCTAAAGTTCACCAAGTTTTATTTTCTAAGCCCCAAATTCCTTACCCTCAACCCAGATCTTTTCCCTAAACATTTTCCACTCTGTCACATACCTTGGAAACTTACTTTACAGCAGAGTAAAACAGAAACACAAGCAAAGGCTTGAAGGGGTGCAAAAAGATTAATGACAGTGCTAATAATGTTTTATGAAAGAGGATGCCTTGATTTAATAGAATCCTAATGTTTTTGGACTCAAGCCAATTTTTTACTAAGCAGATTTTTAATGAACTGTGTTAATATAATTTGGCAATGGCAGCTTAAAAGTAAACATTCCTGCCCTGGCTGGTGTGGCTCAGTGGATTGAGCGCCAGCCTGTGAACCAAAGGGTCGCAGGTTCGATTCCCAGTCAGGGCACATGCCTGGGGTGCAGGCCAGGTCCTCAGTTGGGGGCGCATGAGAGGCAACCACACATTGATGTTTCTCTCTCTCTCTTTCTCCCTCCCTTCCCCTCTGTCTAAAAATAAATAAAATCTTTTTTAAAAAGTAAACATTCCTTAAAGGTAAAAAAACAAATATGGGAACTATCTGAAGATTTTTTAAAAGTTTAAAAAAATGAACAGAGAGAGCCAAGAAGCTTGTAAGCCACACATACCCTTGTGCTAACACATGCACAGCTACTGAAGTTCCTTCTGTCTTGCTGAGGCTGGTTCTCCCCTTTGGACAGCACATGGGCAGGGCTTCTGTGAATGTCACATTGACAAACATTTCCTGCAGCTGGGGACCAGTTTCTTTTGTTATTACATCCTTCTCGTGGGCTGCCAGTTTGTCTCGCCAAGGCACACTCCTTGACAGGGCCTGCAGGAGCCTAGGTTTTTTCCCCCTCATTGAATGCTTCAACACCAGCTCTAAGAGCGCAGGGTTTCTTAACTGGCATCTGGGACTTTGGTGGCTTCCCCACTCCATGTCTACTCAACATTTGTTCATTCATTCAACTTTTATTGAGCTACAGAACGTCTGGCTCGGTGCCAGAGATACAACAGTGCACACGACCCTAATTCTGCCCTCACATCTTTCACAGGCAACTTAAAAGACAGTTACAGCAAAGTCAGATATGTGTGGCGAGAAATACAGGGTGCTGCTGAATCTCTTAACCAAGACTGGAGTGGAGTGTTCAGGGAAGAATTCCAAGAAGCAGTAGCTTCTAAGCCAAGATCTGAAAAATCGGCTGGCTGGTGTTAGCTAGGTAAAGGAGGAGAGGAAAAGAAAAGCATTCCAGATAGAAGGAAAAGCAAGTGCAAAGAAAGCTGGGAGAACAGAAAGAAAAGCTTGGTGCTTTGGGGAAGCTAAATAGCTCAGCACAGTGAGGACATGGGGTTGGAGAGAGGGTGTCCTTTCTCACTCTGCAGCCACAAGTGACTTAGGGAGAGATGCCCTCATGTCAATCAGAGCCCAGCTGGGTTAGATTATACATGTAAGTTCTAAGTATGTCAGCTGCTCAGTGGAAATCAGTATAAGATTCCTTTACCATACAAATATTTATTGTACATCCCTGAATAGGATGTTTATAAAGGGGATGAGATGCTCAGGCAGCGGGGAGCGGGGAGCCTGAGGGGAGTCCTGCCTCACAGTCTCCTAGGAGAGCCGTGAGTAGCAAAAGGATGCTTGTTCGGAAGCCAGAAGGAAAGCAGAACAGGACTAAGCAGAAATCTAGTGATCCAGCCCAGGCCTGAGGAAGAAGGGCCACAGGGGACGCTGTGTTCAAAATGCTAGAATGTTTATTAATAATAACTATGATTCCCCCTAAAACTGGAAACGATCTCAAAGTCCATCCAGAGGGAGCTTGTTACATGGGAAAACGTGCAGTTCTGAATACCAAACAGAAGTTAAAGAGACCAAGTCCACACACATGCAGGCATGAAAAGATCTTCAGGTTGTTTCCGGAATGCCTACTGTGTGCACTGTGCTACATCCTAGGGACAAAGCAGTGGAGGAGACAGTTTCTGGCCCCCTGGAAAGAACCCCATCTCCACCCCTTTATCAGCCCTTCAAAATTTGCCTTCACCAGCCTCTCCTTATCTCTTACTACTCCTCTGCCAGCTTCTCTAGGATCTGCTTTGTCTGAAGCCTGTACTAGGTCTTTGCAGGCGCTACTTCTCCTTGGAACACTGATTTCTCCTCTGCCTCTCCAGCCTTTTGCCTGGCCACGCCCTCCTTGGCTTTCAGATCCCTGATTTAGTACAGAGTTGGTGTTCAGTGGTGCCAAGACCTGTGCGACCCATGTATAGAACTTTCCTCTTAGTTTGCACCTCTGTAGGGCCCAGTTACCCCCTATTGCTCCTTTCATTCCCCCTGTATTTTTGCTGGTTGATTTGTCTAAGCACATTCTAGAACCTCTTCATCAAGTTCCGTATGGCATCTTGGTGGTATTGTAACTGAAATGGTGTGAAATCTGTAAATTTGCATGGGGGATTTTTTATTCTTGCTATATTTGGCCTTCTCATCCAGAACCTTGGCATCACTTTCCATTTATTCACATATTTTTTCTATTTGTGGCTTATAATTTTTACATTTATTGAAATCTATATGTCTAGCAGTGTGCTTAATACTCAGTGACTTCCTGTGGTATCTTAAAAAAAAAAGATTTTATTTATTTATTTTCAGAGAGAAGGGAAAGGAGTGAAAAAGAAAGGGAGAGAAACATTGATTGGTTGCTTCTCCATGCCCCCCAACTGTGGGCCTGGCCTGCAACCCAGGCATGTGCCCCGACAGGGAACCAACCAGTGACCCTTTGGTTCATAGACTGGTGCTCAATCCACTGAGCTACACCAGCCAGGGCTTTTTTTTTTTAAGATTTTATTTATTTATTTTTAGACAGAGGAAAAGGGGTGGGGGAGAAAGAGAAGGAGAGAAACATCAATGTGTGGTTGCCTCTTGCATGCCCCATGCTGGGGACCTGGCCCACAACCCAGGCATGTGCTCTGAGTAGGAATCGAACCTGCGACCCTTTGGTCACAGTCTGGCGCTCAATCCACTGAGCCACACCAGCCAGGGTAAGTAACAGGCACTTTTTTTTTTTTAAGATTTTATTTATTTATTTTCAGAGAGAGGAGAAGGGAGTGAGAAAGAGCAATGTATGGTTGCCTCTCACATGGCCCTCACTGGGGACCTGGCCCGCAACCCAGGCATGTGCCCCGACTGGGAATCGAACCGGGACCCTCTGGTTCCCAGCCCGCGCTCAATCCACTGAGCTACACCAGCCGGGCAGGGCTCTTTTTTGATATCACTTCTGATAGTAAAGGTGTTGTTTTTCTATACCAGTTTCCAAAACCAACTCAGTGTCCAACAGTCTGACTCTGGCACTGCCCAGAGTTCGTGCAGACGCCCTCGGGTTAAGGGCTTAGTCCCTCCCACAAGACTTAGCATCACTCCAGACAGTGGCCACAAATGAGGTTCTTCGTCTACCCACACTTCCTCTTGGCTGACTACAAGTTTGGGGGTTCATATAGACTGCATGTTTATGTATTTCCCAAAATTCATACTTTGTCCCAGTTGCCACACTGGCCCCTCTGGTCCCCTCTCCTCAGTGACCTTTTGATCATGTGAGCCCCCACCTATAGTCTTTCAGGGCCAGTGGTGGCCTCAAGACAGAATCCTGTGTCCTAACTGGTTCGCAGGACCCCGAAGGTCTTGCTGTTGCCCACAATCCAGGCTCACCTCTCCCATTCCCTGACATCACTTCCTTGTAGCCAAGTTGGCCTTCCTTCAGTGATCAACTTCTCCCAGCCTCCAGGCCTTTGAGCATGGTATTCCTTTCATCTAAGAAGCTCCATACATTTCTCCTTAGCCTTGGTTCCTGTTCCATTAGATTGCTGCTGAAATGTGACTTCCCAGGAAAGCCTTCCCTGCTGTCTCGGCTAGGGCAGAGCCCCATTAACAGCTCTCATACCAGCCTACCTTCTCTGTCATAGTATTTGTCACAACGG
Source organism: Micronycteris hirsuta (assembly GCA_004026765.1). Lineage (NCBI taxonomy): Eukaryota > Metazoa > Chordata > Mammalia > Chiroptera > Phyllostomidae > Micronycteris > Micronycteris hirsuta. The sequence continues at coordinate 2,280 of PVJI01007325.1, read as the reverse complement.
TAATCACACCATCATGTGCGTCTTGTTCAATGTCCACCTCCTCCACATGCAAGATGCTCCATTAGGACAGGAGCCATGTCTGACTTACTCCTTCATGTCCCTAGTGTCTAGATTGGGGCCTTGTATCAAGTAGGTGTTCAATATCTGTTGAAAAAATGAGTAAGTGAGTAAGAGGCAGGGCAGGAACTCCCAATGTTTATCATCTAAGTGGCCAAAGCACTTAGGCAGGAAAAATTAAATAAGCAATGGAATGTCTCTTGGGTAGGAGCTGAGGGATATAAATACATCTCTGTACCTAACACCTAGCTCAGGCCCTGACCCACAGTAAAAATTCAGAGGATGTTGCTAGCTGAATAAGCATTCCCTCTTCCATCTGTACGTACTCCTCCCTTGGTGGTGATCTCATCCAGTTTCATGGCTTTAAATGTCATCTATAACCTGATGACTCCCCAGGTTATAGCTCTAGCCTGGACTTTATCTCAGAACTCATATATCCAACTGCATATTTGACACCTCCACTTGGAATGCCTAATAGGCATCTCAAACTTAACATGGCCAAAACGACTTTATGTTTCTGTTTTGGACAGCATTCTCCAACCCAATCTGTTCTCATTGTTCAGGCTGCAAATGTTGGAGTCATGTTTGACTCCTCTCTTTTCCTCATACCTTGTATTAAAACAGTTTAAAATTTTAAAACTATTTTATTTATTTTTAGAGAGTGGAAGGGAGGGAGAAAGAGGGAGAGAAACATCAATGTGTGGTTGCCTCTCGAGTGCCTCCTACTGGGGACCTGGCCCACAACCCAGGCATGTGCCCTGACTGGGAATTGAACTGGCAACCCTTTGGTTCACAGGCAACTCAATCCACTGAGCCACACCAGCCAGGGCAAAATTTTTTAAATTTTTTAAAATTTATTTTAGAGAAAGAGAGGAAGGGAGAGAAAAAGAAACATTGATTTGTTGTTCCACTTATTTGTGCATTCACTGGTTGACTCTTGTATGTGCCCTGACAGAGGATCGAACCCACAAGCCTGGCGTATTGGGACAGTGCTCTAACAAACTGAGTTACCTGGCCAGGGCTTGCCTTGTATTAAATTAATCAGAAAATCTGTCAGCCTCGCCTTCAGAATATGTCCAGAATCCAACCACCTCCCTCATCCTACCACTGCTTGGTCCAAGCCTCCATCACCTTTTGTCTGGATGTTGCAATAGCCTCTACCTGGCCTCTCTGCTCCCACTGTCTTCCCTACACTCTGTCCTCTACCCAGTAGCCAGGACATCAAATCTTGACTCACATGGCACTGTTACAGAGAGGCCATGTGAGTCAACTCTATTTGAAATAAGACTTGCCTATCACTCTTGGTCTCTCACTCTGTTTTTATCCATTGTAATCATCAGGGTTTGACATTTTTGCTTGTTATCTTTATTCTCCTGATAAAATATAAGCTCCATGAAGAAGGGACTTTGCTATTTTGTTCTCTTGTGCATCCCTAATAGAGTTCTGATCACCAATTACTATGTGTGGAGAGGGGCGGGGTTTCTCTCACACCAACAAGCAATTCTCCAGACACTGGCTGGGTGTCATACAGTTTCAGCTCGATTCTGACACCGGAGATAGCATCAGATTACTTAAGTTAAGGGTTCAGTCCAATAAGACTACCCCCACACCCCGCTTCAGACCCTAGTTACAAGCCCAGGTTGTTACCTGTACTTCTAACCGGGTGGCTTTAAATCAGAGGTTCCCATGACCCCTTCCTCTGGCTTGATTAATTTGCTCACAGAGCAGCTCACAGAACTCAGAGAAACATTTTACTTATTAGATTACTGGTTTATTATAACAGGGTCTAACTCAGGAACAGCCAGATGGAAGAGATGCATAGGGCAAGGCATGGGGACAGGGTGCAGAGCTCCCATGCCCTCTCCAGGCACGCCACTTTCCCAGCCGCTCCACGTGTTCACTGAGCCAGAAGCTCTCTGAACCTGTCCTTTTGGGTTTTTGTGGAGACTTCATTACATAGGCACAGTCGATTAAAACATTGGCCATTGGTGATTGAATTCAGTCTGCAGCCCCTGCCCCCATCCTGGAGACTAGTCCCCATCCTGAGATGCCTTCCAAAATCACCTTATTAACACAAGCCCAGTTGCGGTGGGAAGGGGCTTGTTAAAAATAGCAAGACACCCATTTCACCTTATGACTTTTAAGAGATTTCAGGAACTGAGGACAAGAGACCAAATATTATGATAAAAGATGCCCTGGCTGGTGTAGCTCAGTGGATTGAGC